>PVKB01004528.1:0-137408 GCA_004027205.1 Ctenodactylus gundi
CACTCTGTTTTTCGTTCAAAGTTCCATGAGATAGTTGTGATCTGGGACTCTCATATCAGAGAGACCATTTGATGTTTCACCTTCTGCTTCTGACTCACTTCACTAAGCACGATGTTCTCAAGTTTCTTCCATTTGCCTGTAAAAGCCTCCACACTGTTGGACTTTATAAATGCATAGTATTCCATTGTGTATAAATACTACAGCCTGTTTTTTATATGAAGTTTTATCGAACTTTTGTATTAAAGTTTTATATGAAGCCAGATTCATATGTTTACATATTGTTCGTGGCTTTTCCACTACTGTGGCCAAATTGAACATTTTCAAGATACCGTATTAGCCTAAAGCCTAAAACATTTACTGCCTGTCTCTTTTCAGAGAAAAAATTTGCCAAGCACCAATCTGTAACAGTGAGAACTTCCTGTCACATGCCATCATTTAGCAGGCAGCTACAGTGTCCTAAGGTGGCAGGTTAAGCGAAAGCCTTGGTAATTACTAAGCTGCTGCTACACATTGAACAAGTGGCCTAGGGAATGAAGAGTTTTCAGAAGAGGCAGACTCTGGCAGTCCTGGAAGCCTGGATTGCAACGCACACAGTTACGTTTGAATTTCGGGTATTTTTTTTCCTCTGTTAACAAGCACCATGCAACATTTGGGATATGTTATACAACAAAACAAAACAAAACAAAACAAAAAAGCCTCTTGTTATTTATAAGATACTTAAAGTTGAGTGTCCTAGTCCTTTTGACCACCTCAACCATGGTACAACAAAGAGCAGTAGGTAGGAAAATGAACTCTGAATACAGGTTTCTATGATCAAATATGGGCTCCTGCTCTTCCTACCTGTGATTCTCAGCAATATAGTTAGTCCCTATCAGCCTCAGTTTCTTCATCTGTAAAATGAGAATAATAACAATTTCTATCCCCAGGATTAAGTGAGAATTGAATTCACATATAAAAAAATTTTAGAACATTATTTGTTACAAAAAGTAAGTGTTAGATGTGAGTGTGCTGTTATTAATAACAGAGCAAAATAAATCAGGATAAACAGTCTTAGATCACAGTACCATAAAGAAATGCAGAAACTGAAGTGTTCAGCAGGGCAGATATCGTATTAGATGCAGAGGGATTTGGCTAGCACCTGCCTGCTGTCCTTGAAGAGCACATCTGACCCTAGGTGTGCAGCCTCTAATGCTTAAAACAACCTGGGAAATTAGAGAGACATTTTTATTCAAACCGTTAAGCTGAAGTTATATAGTTGTTACATAAACAGAAATCAGTAGACAACTTTTTCTTGGTCAATATAATCAAAAAATAAACATAACTGTGTTTATAAATCTTAGGTAACATTACTTTGTCTTACTGAAAGGCTCCAACTGTTTCTTCTCATACCTTATTATAACACAACTTCCTCCTAAATTTCTCAAAATGGAGTGTGGTTTAGATACATAAAGAAAAATAGATGTCACATTCCTGATTTGAAATATATATATATATATATATATATATATATATATATATATATATGATATTGTTTCTATAATAACAAAAGTCTGCATAATATTTTTTAGACTTACGGTCCAGAACGTGTTAGCCACATTCATGCTGGAGATGAAATGCACACATGCCTCGAGCTGGAAGGCTCATTTTGGAATGCGGCCGGGTCCTTACAGCAGTCAGCACAGGTAGATGACAGGAGGTTTTAAACCTTGGAGCACAAGTCATTGAAGTTTGATAGCAAAAGGAATTGTTCAATACAAACAATTCATATCTTTTGTAAGCTTTTATGTAATACTGTTTAAAATTATTTTCTTCCTTACTTAGTGCTCTCTACATTGGAGTTCTCCTTATCTTCCTAATACCGTGTTGCCCCCCTCTATGCACACGCACACACAGAGCTCATTTTACAGTGTCCTTTGTGATTATGTCTTTTAAATATTTTAGGCTTAAGAAATTCTTGCATGTAGCCACGTGCCTGGACACAGAGGCATTGACTTTCTGTTGGTTCAGATGCCCTGTGCTTTGCCAGCATCAGGCTCCCATCTGTGTTCCGACTGTTACAAATGAACTTACGAAAATGTTCGGCGGCTTAGCAGTGGAGGTCATGAATTAATGATACTAGACCAAAATGTAGCACATCCAAATTACAAAACATGTCAGAAAGTATGATTATGAGGGAAAATATGTGCAGTTACTTTCAAGATTCATTAAGGACTTTAAGTGACCAGGAGTTTGGATTTAGGTGCTATCGCGTCAGCACCAACAGTGTGAAGACAAGCCTGCCTGCCTGTCTACCTAATCTGTCTGTCTGTATATCAACTATCTATCATCTACCTATCTACTATATATCTATTTACCTTAGAATAAAGGATTAAATGTCATCAGAAACAAAATAAAGTAAATAGAAACATTTTAAAAATCAGGAAATACAAGATAATGTGAAGATATATCTCTAAGCCAACACAATTTAATTTGATATGCCATCTTTTTATTTCACAGGTTTATAATGCATCTCACAGGCAAAAATCATTCTTTACTCTTCTCCCTGGGGAAATATTCAAAGACATGCACTTCCACACAGGCCTGTCCCACTGGAAGGCTTTTCTTTCAATGCTATCAACTCTATTCTCTGCAATCATTTTTCTTTTATTCTCAGTATTCATTGTTTCCAGTAATTCACTTGAGTGATCTGAGCACTGCTGAGTAGAACTGTGAGAAATCTCTCTGCTGAATTTGTTAGAATGGTTTTATGGGAAAGAGGTTATTTCTGACTCTATAGACAATTAACAAATAAATGGGCAGAGATTAAATTATCATTATCTCACTCAATCAAATTGATAAAACAATTTTATTTTCTGACTGCACAAAAATGCCTTTAAATCCCATGTCACCAGTACTATGTGTGACAACGGTGTCCACTGTTTTCAACGTGGAGGAGTACAGAAGACAACAGAGCCGGCTCTGGTCTCCCTTGCCTCACAGCCGACTTCCTCCTGGTCAGCTGTGCTGTGGTGGTCTTGTTTTATCAACAGCTGTTCTAAGTTGTAAGATAAGGCATTCAAAACGATGTGTGAATTGAAGACACTAGAAAAACCCCTCTGTTGTCAGCTTTCCCTTTGTTGGGACAAAGAACATGATGTTCACAACTTTAACAGGAAGGGTTTAGTTTGGGTCAGTTTCAGAGGTTCTAGTTCATGATTGATTGGTTTCAATGAAGGATCATTATGATGGAGTAAAGTTATTTACTTCATGGTGGCTGGGGAGCAGAGAACACAGGAAGAGCAACAGGGACAGCCATGCCCTCCAGAGTCACAGCCCCAGTGGCCCATCTCCGCCTAGCCTCCCCTCCACTCAAGCTGTAATAGTCAGCTCTACGTCTTAGAATCCAGAATAGTCCTTGGGATCGTGGGGTGTGGACGGACCCTATGGGATATCCAGTCTCCTGCTCAACAGTGTGAACGGGGAGGGATTGGCTTCATGGGGGAAGCTGCCAGTGCATCCCAGGCTGACTGTTACAGCGTCTGACTCTCCACTCGGACACCCTCTACCTAGGCTGCCTGCTTCATTTCACTAAGGTTTTGTTTTAACAAAAATAATTTTTCATATGGTAGTTTTTTTTTTCAAACGCGGCTACAGATTTTCAACTTGTTTTGTTTACCTGACCTATGGAAATAGAGAAAAAGTACATGATTAGGTTAGTGTAACAGTTTAATTGATACACATGTGACATGCACTACATTATTTACATATATTAATTCATACAGTATTTTAACAACCTTATCTTAACATTTTTACTGTATAGAAGAGGTGGCTGAGGCAGATGACCTTGAAGTAAAATACAAAGACACAAACTAAAAAGCAGTGAAACCAAAGTTTGATCTCAGCTTGTTTCCCCAGAGTCTCTGCTCACAGGCATTTTAATACTCTAGCATCTACCTTTCCCTTCTTTAAACAAATCTTCTCAAATGAAATGAAATTGATGTCTTATTGAAGGATGAAATTCACATTTTTATTATAATTCCAGCATTGAAAAACTATGAGATTTATGTGGAAGAGACTCTGTAGAAGGAAATGTTGAATTAACAGAAGAGAATTTGCTGCCTTTCCTCTATGTGATGGTGTCTGTTTAGAAAAGAATTATAGAAAAAAGAAAAGTGACATATAGCTAACAAGGCGTGGTGAGTTCTAGGGCTCTGGTGTGGTTTGTGCTCCAGGGTTCATTGCTGGATGCATGGCCACTACAGTGTCAAGAGAGTGGGGCCTTTAAGAGATGAAGCTAGTAGAAGGTAATTGGCCATGGGGTCTCCACCCTCATGAAGGGATTAGTGCTGTCTTATGGGAGTAGGTCAGATCTCGTGTTATTAGATTCATTTTCATAAGAAGGGATTGTTATAAAGTGAGGTATCCCATGCCTTTGTCCTTATTCATGCCACCAATTTCCTTTCCCTGTCTTTGCCATGTGGTGAAGCCTGGGGTTGGCCCTAGTCAGGGTTCCATTGTTATGCTCATTGGACTTTACAGCCACCAGAATCTTGACCCAGGTGAATCACTTTTCTCCCTAACGTACCCAGCCTTGGGTATTTTGTTATTGCAACAGAAAATGAAACAAGGCAGGGAATGAACTGGTGCTTCCAAAAGTAGGTAAGCTATATGAGAGAAGGGAGAAATGGAAAGAATTTGTTTTCTTCATGTTTTTATTATGATATTTTTATAACATATTTTTGCTGAGATTACATTAAAGATATAACTGATTTTAATTATTTTTTAGAAAGAATACTAGGATGTCCTACAGTGAAACTTACCCTCAAGTTATAAAAAGGATTAAACAAAATATTTGTAAAATATTACATCTATTAATAGTGAATTATAAGCACAGCAACTTTTTTGTATTTAAAATTTAGTCCGGCTTATATTTTAACTTTTCTTATTTAGTATTTATAAATACTTTGTATTATTAGTATTATAACATTTTACAGTGTCCTTCTTTCAGACAATAGTGACTTTAACAAAGGTTTAGTGCGTTGCAACAAAATTTGTTGTGGTGTCAAAATTAAACAAGCTGATGCTTTTACTATGTTGTCATAACAACAACAACAATAACAACAATAAATAGTTTCTCCTCTCACCCTCCCTGCCTGTTTTCATTTTTCCTTCCTTTCCTTTATTTCTTTTGAACTTAGAATGTGTCGTACTCTACACTACCATTTTTTCAGATTAAACAGATTATTACTATTAGAAACTCTCCTTCTTTAGAGAGTTCATAACATGACAAGCTGCATTGTAAAGTTGCCTGTAATTATTTAAACAGCTATGCAAGTTAGATAAAAATATTGCCCTTGTGTCAAGAAAGAAATTGAGACTCCCAGGGTTTAAATATCTCTCATAAAAAATCCTACTTTCACTTTTGGAAATATGGAGTAAAGGTGTTTTTCCTATATCATTTAAGTATAAGTAGTAACCCCGTCCCGTATACATCAAGCAATGTGAAGGGAATGGGGAGGAGGCAGATGACTGCCAGCACGGGAACTGTAGTGCCAACATGGCGGTGCATGTGGAGCTCCTGTGCTGACCTCAGCTCTCCCCACATGCCCACCTGGGCTTTCTATGTGTGATTTTGGTTGAGAGACAGCTGTTTCTTCATTCCTTCGCAGTCATGGTGACCTGACTTCTCTGGCCCTGACATAGCAACATTGCAGAGCCCAGGACTTGACTAGCTGATGAGGACAACCCTGTCCCCAGAAGGGACCTGTCTCCCTTAACCCACTGCCTGCCTGCCTGCTCTCCTGTCAAGTGACTCTGCGTTGTCCTCTTCTGCCCAGTCTCTGCCCGCATGCCAGCTGAACACCCCATCCCTGCCCCTTGTGCTGGCTAATCCACTCAATCTGCACAAAAGTTCTCTTCACTCCATCAACACTCCTTTTCTCTTTAGACCTCCTTTCCCATATTTCCTTTTACTATTCTCTTTACTCCTCTCTTCTTCCCTTTCTGGCTTATACCTTACACCAGGATTCATGCCTGGGCCTACTAGCTAAGTAGAGAGTCATGGGGGTGATATATTTCCACTCCAAATTCTCCTGCTGCTGGTCATATTTTTGTTCCACCAGGCTCCTTCTATGACCTAATAGCTTTTCTGGCTCATGTACTTAGGACTTGGAATAGAAGATGGGTTAGCGCTAACACGTAGAGACAAAAAAAGTCCAAATAACAACCTGTGCTGTTCACTAAGAAGACCAATAGAAGCACATCCTAGTAAGAACAATTTTTTTTTGACAATAAGTGCTCTTCTATATCCTAACATGACAGGAAAAAAAAATGCTTCATCTGTTGTAGGAATTCTGGGTCAGCAGAGGCTGGGCCAGGCTTTGTGCTCTAGGGTGGTCTTGGCTCATGGATTCTCCCCAACAAGATCTGCAGGAAGGTCCACAAACAGGACTCAGAGAGTAAAAACTTTAGCAAGTACTTTATGGAGCAACAGAAAGACAGCTTTACTAGAGAGGAAATTACCCTTGAGAGAGGTTGAACAGGAAGACCCCAAAGGAGGCTGCTTCTCTGAAGACTAGGGTAGCTTTCCTTTGTGGCCTTAGGATTTGAGGAGGGATCAAGGTCTTGGACTGATGTGGATTCTTTCAATTAGTTGTGAGACTTTGTCCTTATATTGTGAGCAAGAGGTTCTGGCACCGTGGCCTATATCCAAACAAATGAGTGTAAATGAGGTATGTTAGTCAGAGTTACTATGCATCAACAAGGTGCTGGTGCTCGTAGGTGTGATAGTGTGGAACAAAACATGGGAGACCAGGTGGAAGAGGAACTTGTGAGCAGGGTCACATTTTCAGGATGTTTAGGTCTCCGTGTTAGTTACCTATTCATTGCAGGAACAAAACATACAACAGCCACAGTTTAAGAGAAGAAAGACTTATTTATCTTACAGTTTCAGAAGGTCTCACCTCATACAGTCTGTTCACAAGCAGACAGCAACAGTGGACACGTATGGCAGAGGCTGGAGAGCTACTGGTGGCAATGAGGAACCATGTGAAAGCATTAGCAAGCCAATGTCCAGATACTTAAACAAGCCTGGAGCTTTCTGGGGAGGAAGCTGTAGCAATGTTGCTTCTTCCTTCCCTTAATTACTTCAAGAGGCCAGTTGTCCCACTGTATTCAAATACACAAGGCTTTTGGAAGATACTCCAGGTCTAAACAGCAGTAGACTACAAGGACAGCTGGACTGTGGCCTATAGGCACCTTCCCTCCCAGGATGCAGCTGCCAGCTTCTCAGCTCAGTGCACATCTGGTTAACTCTCTCCTTTCTCCCATCCCACCCATACCATCAAAGGCTGAAGGAGGATTCTAGTTTTTGCCCTTGGTATTAGAGAAGGCTGAGCAATGGAAGTCACCCTCCCTACCTGCCCTGGAAGTGGGTGAGGACACCCACCCAGGAAAGAGTCAGGATGTTTACCACATAGAAATGACAAGGCTATCCTCTCACATATGCTGACAAAGGAGGCCAAGGAGGTAGCAGAAATAAGGTATTCCTATCTTTCCAGCCAGAATGTTGTCAGTAGAGGTCCTGTGGAGAGCCAGAGTCCCACGGCACCCAACAGTAAGGAGAAATGCTTCCATCAGGGGCAATGGAGGCCAAATGTGGAATCTGGACTTTTATTTCATTGAGTAGTAGTGATGCAGTGTCCCATCTTCCCCTAACATAATTTCTAGCAAGTGCCATCCTGAACTTCTTTTGGCTTTTAAACTTATAGTTGTCATATAGTTTCTTCCATATCCCTTCGTCACTTCTCTCTTCATTAGGTTATGTTTACCCTGGATGTTATTAAAATTATTTACAATTAAAATGCTAGAACTTCCATTAATATTTGATTATCTTATTCTTTTGAATGTCTATTATCTACTGTAAGAATAAGTGTGTATATATGAGGCTTCCGATCAAGATGGAGACTGAGTAACAGCACTGCACAATGTCTCCTCATCAACTCACTTTAAAAAGTCAAGAAGAAAGTTAAAAAAAGCATGCTTGGTGTAGCTAGGAAAGAGAGGAGCATCCCCCCAAACTGAAAGACAACCAGCGGGAGGCCAGAAACTCTGAAGGACCATCGAAACCAGAGGGGCGGTGGGGGGGGGGGGAATCCCCGTGGTTAAGGAAATGGCTGCAGCCGGCTCCAAATGGCAGACAGCTGTGTATGGAGGAACACACACCGGGGCCTGGAACATCAGATAGAGCCGAGCTGGGAGAGAACGGAGCACACAGCAACGGGAGAGGAGGCTGCGGGCGGGTCTGAAATCCTGAAGTCACATCGGATGAGGAGGAAAACAGCCGACTTGGCGCAGCCCCAAGCTGCCAGGCATCCACAGATCACAAACAAGGTCCAGAGGCCAGAACCTCAGCCCGAGGTAAGCGCAGACACAGATAAGTGGGAATTATTGGCAGTGGGCAGCCCCAGCCTCTGAAGCACCAACCCGCAGGTGTGTGTACTACAAACACAGCAAGGGCTCCCCCTAGAAAAGGCCGCAGGATCCCAGATCAGAAATGGGGCTCAACAGCTGTCGCAGGCAGTGACGTCAGCAGGAGCCATTTTCTTCCCTGCACACCAGAGATAGTCAGAGGTAGTAGAACCATGGGGAAACATGGTAACAAATCTTATACAAAAAGATCTGACTCCCCAGAGGAGGGTGCAAGGGGTGCTGAAATTGCAGAACTCAAAAAACAGATGGGCACAAGTGATGGTGACTTCTGGGCCCAGATACCCAGTGAAATAAAGCAGGAATTAAAGCAGGAATTATTAAAGCAGGAAGCAAACCAGGAAATAAAACAGACAGAGCAACAGCTACAACAACACTTAGCTAAGCAAAAAGCAAGCCTTGAAAAGAAATTAAAGGAGAACAAAGAAGAAATGGGGAAGCGTGGTTACAAATCTCCTACAAAAAGACCTGAAACCCCAGGAGATGATATCAGGGTAAATAAAGATGAATATGGCAAAATGATGGCAATTTCTGGGCCCAGAAATCCAATGAATTAAAGCAGGAATTAAAGCAAGAAATAAAACAGACAGCAGAAGAGCTACACCAATATATAGATAAGCAAAAAGCAAGCCTTAAAAGCAACTGGAGGAGACCAGAGAAGAAATATACCAGAAGATAATGAAGACAAAAGAAGAAATTAGAGAAGAATATAGCAGAGATACAGAAAAATTACATGCAGATATTCGGGAAATGAAAAACACACAGGTAGTAATAAGCAACCACTTTAAACAACTTCAGAATAGAATGTCAGACCTAGAAAGTAAAATGACTAAGCTGCAACATACAGGCCATGAAGAACACAAAGCAAATAAAGAAAGCGAATCATTGCAACAGCTGATAGATGATTCAAGGAGAAACAACCTCAGAATTATGGGAATCCAGAAGACTGAGGACAAAACAAAAGGCTTGAAGGACATGTTTAATGAAATAATGGAAGAAAATTCCCCAAATCTAAGAAAAGAAATGAACATGAAAATATTGCAGGCACATAGAACACCAAACAACTTTGATCAGAAGAGATCCTCATCACGACACATAATTAACATTCTAGAAATCGAACACAAAGAGAAAATACTAAAAGCGGTAAGAGAAAAACAGAAGGTGACCTACAAAGATAAACCCATCAGGATAACGGCAGATTTTTCAATCCAAACTCTAAAAGCAAGGAGATCTTGGAGCAATGTCATCCAAGCACTAAAACAACATCAATGCCAACCAAGACTGATATATCCAGCAAAATTATCTTTTATTTTTAAGGGAGAACTTAAAACTTTCCATGACAGAGACAGCTTAAAGGAATTTGTAGCCACTGAACCAATTTTGCAGAAAATACTTAAAGGAAACCTGGAAAGTGAAAGGGAGACCAGTGACACCAAAGACCCCAGAGAAGAAGTGACAACAGCTAGAGGAGAATGAGCTGAGAAAGAAGTATGTTGGTAATTAGTGAAATATGAATAAATAAAATATGAAAGTTAAGGAATTCTGAAGTAACTAAATTTGCCTTCATGCCTGTCACTTAAGTATATTTATATGGTATAGATTTGACTTTATTTAATGTAGCAATATGATATAGTTTTAATTTTGTATTGTTGTAGCAATTTGCTTATCAGGTCACTAATGAAAGTTTATCCTAAGGAAACTGATTGATATAAAGATGACCTTGTGAATGTACAAATATGTACCTTCCAGTATTCAACTAAGGCAATTGAATTTTATGTATTTATTTATTTTTTCTCTTTCCCAAATTAACTAGTCTTTTGAACTACATCTTTATAGTTATTTTCTAATGGGAACTGGTGGGTAAGGCCAGGTGTAACAATAACAACAAAGATATAGGAAAATATGGAACAAAAACCTTTGGTGAATATCCCAATAAAGGAATTGATTGGATTCAGAGAAGAGATATCGAGATATACCTACTGTGAACCCACTAGAGGAATAGGAAGCTGAGGTAGAGTGGTGACTTAAGTAAAATGACTTAGGCGCGGAAGATTAATATGTTAAACACTGTATGGCTTCTCGGACTTGGAAAACCCAGAACACAGACATTCTTTGGAACCATATGAAGTGATAGCCAGAGCTGGGGGAAGGGACAGGGAGGGAGTGGGAGGGTAGGAGATGGGAAGGGATTGTGAAGTTGATGTGATGCATAGATGTACAAAACACCCAAATTCATTGTAAATACTATGTATTACATCTGTATATTAATAAAATAGTGGGGAATATATATTACATACCAGTATATAAAATGCTATATATTGGGAATTCATGGCTATATATATTATATGAAGATTTTAAGACAATTTCTTTAACTCATTATATTGGTTAGGGTTCTTGAAGAAATAGAATTAATAGAATTTATATCTATATACCTATTTATCTACCTATATTAATTTATCAGGACAGTTTCCAAATCTAAAGAGAGTCCAAAATGGCCACCTGCACATGCAAGAGCTGGGGAGTCCAGCAGCTGCTCAGATGTGACAATGGAAGAGACTGTAGGATAGCCAGCATGAGTCTGTGCCAGGGATGGATGTCCAAATGCGATGGCCAAGTATCTGAAGACTGAGGTAAACATGTTATGAGAATGGTGACACAAAGATAGGATCAAGTCAGTGTCTACAGAGGGTGGCAAAGCTAGAGGGCTCCCAGGAGAACAAGCTTTCTTCTTTTCTTTTTATTTAAGTATTTATTTATTTTCTTTTTTATTTATTTTCAGCTGTCAGGCTATTGGTTGGACCATCCATATCAAGGGTGGGTCTTCTTCCCCCATTGGCTGGTCCATAAGTCAATCTCTCGCACCCAAAGCTCGGCACTACTGAATAGCTTAGAATCCCTAATCCCTTCAAGATCACATAATACTTTAAATAACAGCGTCTCTTAGTACATATATCCTTTCTACCATAAGAGTTGATATCTGTGAAATGGGCTGATGTTGTAAAGGTGGGTTGAGGACTAGGCGAGTAAGAAGAAAGTAGTCAAAAAGAAGATTTAATGGTACAGATGACAAATACATTTTGTCTTCAGATTTGTGTCATCAAACACAGGGTCAAACTAATCACTCTTTATTCTTTGCTAACTTTTTGCATAGTTTCAATAATGATTTTGAAATATTGCTGAGTCTTCAGATGGGAAAGACAGCCATGAAGTCTCTTGAGATGGACTCTCACACAGAATACCAGAAAGTGCTTCCCTTTGGTGACATCAGGTGGGCCAGAGTGACACGGAGCAGGACATGAGCAGGGGACGAGCTCAAACTTCTAGCAGGCTGTGAGGGAGGTTGCAATGGCATTGCTAACACTCTGAAAGTTAAATTAGTTCAACCAGTCTATAAAGTTGCTATATCCCAAGGGCATTGCAATAGAATGACATGCAATTAGTGATACTAATATATCTTTTAAAAGGATGATTCAGTTACAGAAAATTGGAATGCTGAGAAATTGTTACTCTGAAAGTGGTGATTTGCCCACTCAGTACTGCTTTACTGAGAAAGACTCTGGGTCTCGAGATAAAAAGAATCTGGTTGATTTAGCTTTCTTAGTAGACAGTGTAGATGTATGCTACCAATGTGTTTTCTCCAGGAGAGGCCCTGGGATTTCTTGGTGATGAAATGTGTAACCTTCTGTGTGGACTCTTATATCTCTGTTCATTCTGACATTTTTTCCCCAGTACTACTTGGTGCCTCTGAGAATAATTTGCTAAAAGACCTATGCTGTAAAGGACAATAGCAGAATTTTTGTTTTGTTTGGCTGATCAATAGTACACAAAAACGTCTTCAAAGTAAAGTTGATTGTTGGGTAAAACTCCTGGTTGGCTTGGGCCAGTTCTCCCTGGGAAGTCACTCCTGGGAGTCAGTTCCCTGTGTCAAGTCTCACAGGCAGAACACCTGGTAAGCTATTTTCTTCCTGGCATTTACAAAAAAAAAAATAGCTTGTAAATTGCTACTGTGCTAATTTTGAAGGTAACATGGCCTCTACTCCCTTTGCTCCCCAAAACTTGTCAAGTGACTCCAGCAGTGTGGGCTCTGACAGGCAACTCTGGCGCATGGACCCTGCGATTTTGTCTTACTGTTTTCTCATAGTTTTCCAGTTTCCTTCAGCCTGAAGACCTCGGGTGGGAGTCAGACATCCAGTGAAATAACTAAAGCTGACCATGTGGGATACAACCTCCCTGGCCCCCATCTCAGTGTCAGCGCCATCTTTCCTACTGTCTCCCTAGTTTCACATACTTACCTAGAAAATGTTCATGCTGACCTAGCCGTGCCCAAAAGCTTTCCTTGATACTTCTGCTGTCTATGTTTAACCATTCTTTCCAACAACTCTGGTAATTGACCTTTGCTTTCATATATTACCTTTTAAAGCTAATCAGGCCAAGCGAGTTGCTCTCCCAGTTGCGGTTAATTGCTTTAGGGGCACTACAAGGACTGCTTCTCTTCTTATTCAGCTATTAACCAGTTCATTTCCAACACTCTTCCTGTACCCAAGTCAAGAAACAGGGCTCAATTTTTAAATAGAAAGGAAGCAGGGAAGTCATTAAACATTTAATACTTTCCCAGTAATTCAGCTATTTTTCATTCTTCTCTTCTCTATGGAATGTAGCAAATGTCCACTTATTAGCGACCATCACAGAGAATATAAACAATTAAGTGAATAATTCTATCTTCTTTGCTTCTCTATCCTTTGTTTAATTGATAGATAATTGTAAGATCTAGTATGTTGATTACAGGCATTTGTCTCTGGAAGTTGATTGTGTACTTGCATTAACACTGTGAAAATGAAATATAATTATACAGGCTCAAGCACATTTATAGTAGATAATAGGTCTTAAATTAATTGTAAAAAATAAATAAGTCTTAATGTTAAATGTTTAACTTGGCCCTAATTTCTCTATTTGCTATTTGATTCCTTTATTGGGTCATTATTTCACATTAGCATGCAGAAGTAAAAGTAACCTAACATTGTTATTTAACTTTTTTTTCAGGAACTTGAAGAGTTTTTAGAGTAATAACCTTCAGCCTCGTAACTTTGACAGGAAGTTGGGAAGAGCTAATTGTATTTTCTTTCTTTTCTTTTTTAGGAAAGAGAAAAGAAACAGGAATAGTCTGTCAGTTCACAAAGTCTGAAATCATTGTTATAAACTGCTCTTCTTTAGAATAATGTTTTTTTGCCATTAAAAACTGCCATTATTCATCACTATTAAAGGTCAGATGTGACAAAAGCTACCACTTTGGTAAGAATAAATGTATTCAGCTATTTATGATGGCAATCACATAGAACACATAGAAGATAAGTTTATAGGCATTGGGAGAATCAAGGGGATGTTAGCTAAAGGATTATCATCTTTCGAACTCCAGCTCTGGGATTCACTGAAGCCTTACATAAATCTTCACAGTTCCCTTATTCTCTTGTGTTCTATTGACATTCCAGAGACTTTCAAGGTGACATTCTGCCTAGAATGACCTCAGAGCAGCAATTTTGTCCAGAAAACCTTTCTTTTGAAACTGTTCGCAAGTCCTTATTTATTCCAAATGTATCTACTAAGAAATAGTAGTCTCATTCAAAATGTCCAGATCCACTTTTGTTGAATGTATTTCCTAGATATATATGTTGTTTTTTATAAGAAATGAAATTTAAAATGAAAAGTATTCACTCAGATTCTGCGTTATCAGACATCTGTAGCAGACTGATAGGGAAGAAGAAGGGATTTGAGAGTTTGGAGGGATGGTACATCAAAACAAATAAATGGCCCAAGTGGTAAACATACTCATCACCTCCAAAATTCTGCAGAAGGTTGCTCTGTAAAGAACATTCTCTGCAGTGGAAGTGCTTAATCAGTAATGTAGTAAGCTTCCTGCTTACATTAAAAAAAAATGAAACTGGAGAAAGTTGAATCTATCTTCTTTTCTAGCTGCAGAGACCTAAATTTGTCAGGGTAAATAACTTGCTCAAAGTTAGAACACAAATTAACAGAATACTAATTGAATTAATTTCCTTTGTAATATAATCAAATTTGTATAATTCATGGTTTGGATCTGGAATATCCCCAAAGCCTCCTTGTGTGGAAGGAGATTCAATCATGGGGTGAATCCACGGGTTTTCTGTGCTGCCCAGAGGCAGGGCCTGCTCAGAGTCGGTGGATCACTTTGATTTGATCCAGTAGGGTGGGTCATTGAAACATGATCTGCGTGGATATATGCTGGTTCCATCCTTCTTCTTGCTCCCAGGTTCCTGTCCCACCATGCCATGGATAGCTTATCTCTAGCTAGACCTCTATTTGAGCTGTTCCACCTGCCAGTGAGTGGACTGTGTGAGACCTTTTGAACTGTGAGCCAAAATAAATCTTTCCTCCATTACGTTGTGGATGCCACATGTTCTGTCTCAGCAATAAATAAGTAGCTAAAACAGAAGCCTTTGGACTGGTTCATGGAAGGATTTTGGAAAGTTTGGATATGGTGGCTAAAGAAGCCTTAGAATGCTGCTAGCCAAACTTGATGGAAGATTTTGGTCAGAGCTCAAAAAACCAGATTGCTGATACAGTAAGTGGTAAAGGCCAGGTTCAAGAGGAATTCTGTTATCAATGATGCCTCTTCTCATTTTCTAGAACACGTTTCATGCTTACCACTCCAGCAAAATAATGCTTGTCAAACGCACAAAGGACTTGTTTGTTATAAAAGACAATGATCCATTCTTGGATTTCATTTTCTTCAATGTATTAATAACTTTTAATACAGATTATCACTCCTTTGTGTGTGTGTGTTTGTACGTGTGTAGGTGGGTGGGTGTGCATGTGTGTAGGGCATGGGTTTGTGTGTTTGATACTGGGAATTAACTGTAGGGTTTTCATACTGAGCTACATGCTTAGCACTCGTTTTCTCTTCTCTTGAGAAGAGAGTTTGCTAAACTATTATGTTATTAAGTTGCAGCTAGAATTTATGATCCTTCTGTCTCTTCTTCCCAAAGTGCTGGAATTACAGGCATATGACACAATACCTAGCACACCTACATTTTTGAAACACTTTTTGCATGTGCATTTTTGCAAGTTATGCTCTCTTAGCGATTTTCACCCAGTTTCATAGCTTCAAAAAATATTTATGAACCTCGAAGTCTATCTTCAGCCTACTCAATGTCTCATTCATCCTTCAGAGTTAACCATACATCTACGTGTTCGATATATGCAATTGGATGTTGCGTTAGTTTGGGTTCTTTCAAAGGGCACAATTTACAGATTTTATCACAAAAAGGTCTATCAGGAAGGCTTACAAATCCAAGGATAGAGGTGGTCTAAGATGGCTGCTCAGCTGTGAAGTAGATCTCCAGACCAGGACTGCAGAACAGCTGGTGAGGTGAGAGTCTACTGTAGATTTCAGATGAAGACCGAAGCCTGAAGATTGGTGACTAAAGAGCAGCAACAGACAGACAGACAGACACAAGTCGAGACTGGAGCGAATCTATGCTGATGATCTGCGATGTGTAGCAGGTCGGTGTCCATAGAAAATTGTAAAGGCGAGAAGATTCCCAGAGGAAGAAGCTAAGACAATCTTCCCTCTTCTTTCCTTTTATACCCTTGGCATTCCAGTTGGCCCTCGCACATCCGGGTGGGTGTTCTTATCTCATTGGCCACCTCACAAATCACTCAAACTCTAATTCAGACCAGTTCTTGATCCCCAGTCTAGGTTGGTTTACAAATGCTAATCCTAATGGAGGTGTGGACCCTAATTCCCTCAAGTTGACATAATACTTTCAACGGACACAGAAACCTTGCAGACATACCTGTCACACCCAGATTTGAGACATTCTTCCCACAGTTCTTTCCATCCATATAAACCTCCACTGTACTCTTCCAGTTGCTTGAATGCAATGTAGTGGTACCTTCCTTTTTGTTCTTGATTCTCATATCAGCAAATCTTATTCTATTTTGAAGACTTTTTTCTTTTTTTCATATATATATATATATATATATATATATATATATATATATATATATCTTGCATATATATGTAATACATAATGTTTGCAATGAATTTGAGTATTTTGTGCACATATATATCACATCAACATTACAATCCCTTCCCCTCCCTATTTTTTGCCTTCCCACACCCTCCCCACCTTCTCTTAACACCCACTATCACATCCATTCGGTTCTTAGAATGTCTGTAACTGGGTTTCCCAAATCAGAGAAACCATGTGATGTTTAACATACTTACTCTTCTGTGTCTCGTTCACATCGGCACTCTTTAGCTCAGTTTCCCACCTCTAGAATGGGCTGCAGTGGCCAGATTTGGTGTCTCTTCTCTGTGTCCAGCAGAACCCTTTATTAGGGCCATTTGTTGAAAGTTCTTTTTTTTTATATCTTACTATATCTTTGTTGAGATTCTTTAACATGGCTTCACCCATCAGTCCACATAAGAAAATAACTATAACAATGAAATTCATAAGCCTAGAAAAATGTGAGCACAAAGCGAGAGAAATTAAATTTTATATTCCTTAACTGAGTACTGAAAGGTAAATATTTATACATTCGAATGACATTAAAGTTATCTTTATATAAATCGGTTTTCTTAGGATAAACTTACATAAAGACAGGTTAAATGAACTGCTACATTAAATGAACTTAAACCTATATCACATAAATATACCATGCTTGAAGCAATAGATATAGTGGCATTCTTAACTATTTCAGACTTTTAAAAAAGCTTTCATATAGTATTTACTCACATTTAACTAATTACTAACATTTTGCCAGATTTGGTTTATCACTTTATCTACCTAACCATCTATAACTTCATGTATACATATTTTCAAAAGATTTTATGCCTATTCTGCAGATTGAATATAATTACTATGTTTTGCAAACTAATATACTTTTAAAAATAGTAATTATGGGGTAAGTTTCACATATTTTATGAGTCATTTGTTACCATTTTAGAAGAATACCAATCAAATGATTCAAATGCCAGTCTTTTTTTGTTACACTTTCTCTTTACATGTTTCCTTTCCTCTCTTTTTGGTGCTGCTTCTCTCTCTCTCTCTCTCTCTCTCTCTCTCTCTCTCTCTCTCTCTCTCTCAATGAATCCTTCAAGTATTTTCTACAATGCTGAGCTAGTGGTCACAAGTTTCTTTAGGGATTCTTAGTCATGAAAAATTGCTACTCGTCCTTCAATTTTCAGGGATAATTTTGCTGGATACAACAGACACTTGCTGTCTCTTAACGCTTGAAAAGATTTTGCTCCAAGCTCTCCTGGCCTTTAAAGTTTGCATTGTGAAATCTGTGTTACTGAATGGGTTTGCCTTGGTAGAAGAGTGTCTATTTTTCTCTTGCTGCTGTTAAGTTTATCATTATTTTTCTCCTGATTTATTTTAGGAAACTCTCTATTGCATTCTTTCTTCTTACAGAGGCAAGCTCCACCACAATTAAAATTCACCAGAGGGATCATCTAGTCAATAGTATGACTAATAATAATTTTTCTGGAGCAACTGAGGCATGACAGAAGAGAACGAAGAGAACTGGTTTTGGAATCGGCAAATATGGATTCAAATTTAAGCTCTCCTCATTTCTGTCTGCATGACCTTGGGTAAATCATGACCATTTTCAGCCACTCTCCCTTTGATGCAATGTGGTTGTCGTTTATTCTGTCTACTCCAAAAAGGCGTTGAGAGAAGTTAAAAATACAAAAACACACCTATGCATTTGAATTGTGTCAAGTGCTAATAAATAAAAAGTGGTAATAGTTTTAATAAATATGGACAATATAGCAGAACACGTGGATAAACACTTTGTGACAATTTTTCAAGAGTTGTGAAATAGGAAAAATACTTCCGGATTAATAGATAATAGACTTTAATTCCATAATAAATCATAATATAATTCAATTTCATGAAATTTAGTATATAAATGGAATTGGAAGAAGGGGAAAATAGTAGCACATCTACTGTAGATGGGTTTGGAAGGATTTATTTGGCTCAGAGAGCAATCTGCCATCTATTAAATTGGCATTTGACGAGTGTCACAAATAATAATGTCCTATGCCTTGTACTACAACACACAGATGTCCAAAAGGCTATTACAATCTAAGCATAGCACTAAAATCATATGAAGGTAGTAGTGGGGCCACTGTGAGAAGGGTGCTCAGAAAAGACCTTTCTAAAAAATCTATTTAGTACGATCACTTCTGCCTTTAGTCCAATAAAACCCCAGCAACTCAAGAAATCAAATTATCTGCTCCCAATTCAACCACTACTTTTTAAAAAAGTAATAACTGCAGGATAAAATAGTTGCGTATTAGAAAGTTGTCTAAAACCTTAAACTTATTAAACTCATGTGTGAGGGATGCTTAAAATCTACCTGAAGAACTAGAAGGCTCTGGGTCCCTCCATATTGTGCTACTTTTAGAAAAAATTAAATAAGACTTTTCAGAATCAGTAAGCTTTTGATATGAAATATTTTTTGAACATTTTGTTTGAAACATCCTGTAGGTCAGTGGTCCCCAACCTTTTGGACACCAGATTCCATTTTATTTGAAGACCATTCTCCTAAGGATGAGGCTGGGGGTTAGAGGGTACTTGTTCTGCAGTTGAGTGTCGGAGGAGGACAGCTTTGAAATGCTGGTGGCAGCTTGGGGCTCGTGGGAAGTGAAGTTCCACTTTACTCAGCCGTATCCAGTATCGTTTTCATGAAAAAGTTATTTTTTAAGTCAAAATGATTTCAGGTATTTGGATATAATTTCCTTTATAGCATTAAAAAAGTGTCATAATTATTGTTCCTGTGTTTTCATTTTATATCAGTTTCAGTATGCACTGGGAATTATGCTGATATCAGAGCCACAAAAGTGAGCACAAAATGGTGGCTCTGCCCAAGACTGGGCGCAATGTTCAGAAACGTGGCCTCTTTCCTCCTGAGCACTGAGGCTCTATTTCTCCCTCATCCTTCTTTTGGAGGTGAGCATTCTTTTGAGGTCCTTCTCAACTTGATTTTCTTTTTTTTTTTTTTTGTCAAGCTCACACCTTTTGATATTGGAATTTAATTTAGAGGGAATTTTCAGGTGCTCAATTTTGAAAGCTTACAGCACCATGCTGGCTCTTGTCCAGTTGGATATGACAATAGAATTCTTGCAGTTATTCTTTTGTTTTTTACAATTAAACTGTCTTTCCAATTGTGGTAAGGTAGGGTCAATAAACAAGATTATATATATATATATATATATATATATATATATATATATATATAATGTAAGGTGATGATTTGACATATGCATATATTGCAGAATGATTAGCAGACTATAGTTAATGATATTGTACTACATACTTGAAAATAACTGAGATGGTGTTCTCAGCTTGCTGTCACTCTCTGGCTGGAGTTGTACCAGCATCCTCACTCTGACTCTTCCTTCCTTCCTTCTTTCTTTCTTTCTTTCTTTCTTTCTTTCTTTCTTTCTTTCTTTCCTTTCTTTCTCATCTAGCAAGGTCTCTGCTTCCTCTCCAGCTTCCCTTTGCTTGCCGCCACTAAGCTGTAGATGGCTACACAGGTGTTTCAGAGGTCATGATTTTCTCACTCCTGTTGGCATTTGGACTATGGAGTAAGATACATTTTCACCTCTTTCTCTTGTTGATAGTTTCTGCAGGTTTTGTTTTTCTACTCTCATTGTTTTTTCTCCTTTATGGAAAATTCAGGGAGATGCACAAATTCTGCCACTACTGCCATCTTCCCAGAATTTAAAACATGTATTTTTGAACTTGGCTGGACAAGCAGCGAATCTCTGGGGACAGAATAAAAGTAAGATTTATACACATGCCAGAAGTTGTAACTAGCAGCACAGCTGATCTGCACAGAGGACTGAGAATTGGGAACCAGGCAGTTGTTTATCAATATCAGAATGTTTTTATTCTTGGAAAGAATTCCTTCGGGCTGTTAAACCTACACTCACAGCACTCCATGAATATGTATACATACATATAGAATGAAGACTAAAAACAATTCCACACATAGTATTTGGGAGCTGAGATCCAAAAAAGGATGCCACATTGCCACCTGTGTCTAATAAAATATTTGTGGTAATTTAATGCAATTAAATATTACACAAGTAATTGGGGCAGGATAATACACCTCCTACGTCCTTTATGTACTTCAATATGTTCTCTTATTGATTGCTTTTAACCTAGATTTGATGCTAATCACTTCTCCTATCGTTTGCTCTGGTTTATTGAATTTTCCATTAAATGAATTCTATGTCTGCATCTCTCTTTAATCCTCACTCAATTAGTGATTTCTCATTCTCAAATCTGAACTGAAATGTCATTTTATGAGAAGACCTTTCCTGATCACTACACACTTCAACTCCGGATAAGATTGGTTTATCTTCTTATTCATTCTAATGACAATTATTTTTTTTTCTTTTATGGCACCTAGCAAGTGTGTATACTTGAATAAAGTAATGGACAGTAAAGCATAGAGCTCCTTATGATTTTTCACATTATTTTTGACTGCGATTTTTAAGAACATGTTAAAGTCAATCGTTTCTAAGAGAAATATTGAGTCATGTGACCTAGTACTTCAACCATTTCTTTGGTATCTGAATTTGTGCAATGTGATTCAGTCGGTAAGTTTGTCGGTGAAGTAGAAATCATAGTCTACTCTTCTCTTTTAAAGTTCAAGAGTTTTTGTCATGTAATCCTTGTTACTATTGCTATTTTTTTTTGCTCAGTTGTTCTAATATCAGGGTGGGAACCATTCCCCGCCCCAAAATAGTTTTATATAAGTAATCTGACTCTATGCTAGCTCAGGATCGGGCTCCTAAGCAAGTATAACTAGTTGGTAATTTATTGCAGAATATGAAAGCACCAGTATGCATGCTGGTCTTTTCAATAGGGTGGCTCAAAGCCCCATCTTATGTGACCAGCCGCGATCTACCATTGGACAAGGAAAAGCAGTCTTCCTCAAGCTAGCACTGTGATGGAGTCTTGTCAGAGGCAGAGGCATAATGTTCTGCTGACTTGTGTGTGCCAAGTTTTAGTTTATTTTTGAGGCCTGAGTCCAGATCCTTCATAAGACATTCTTAGATTTTATAAGACATTCTTAGATTAAAAGACAAAGTCTTGTCTTCTCTAATACTTAGTGGTTTTCTGCTGGTGGCAATTTGTATAGACGTAGCAGAAACACCGACTATTGACCATTAATTGAACATGCAACACATTGAAGGATTTTAAACTAAGTTCTCAGTGGAGGAACCTAGCGGCCATTGACAGGAAGCGAAGCCTCATTCTCCACACATCACTGAATTATGGGAGGTGTGTGAATTTTCAGAACATGATGCTCACTTTTCCACTAATATATGAAGTGAATTTGATTTTCATCTAGGCCATTTAGTCATGTCTTCAACATCTTGCAGACACTGCATATGTGTCTTGGTGTCCCCTGGCTACATTCTCAAGAAAGCTACAGAACTCATCTGAAGCAGTCACATTAGTGTATCTGAGACTATGTGTGTGTGTGTGTGTGTGTGTGTGGGGGGGTATTTTAAAATAATTAATGCAGCTGTTTAACTTCCTTCTGGCTTAGTAAGGCACTGAAAGATGGGATACAGGACAAGAGTGGGCCTAAATATCAAGTAGTCCTCTCTGTCTCTGGTCATGAGAACCAGCTGGGGCAGGAGATAAACCCATCTTTTCGCAGCTTCAAGGAGCTCTTCAGCTTTTGCTGTTATCACAGAAACTCCCTGTGGTTGTTTTCTTAAGCCAAAACCATTGACAGGAGATTGGAAACTGACTCTGCCACTGATGCTGTGCAAATACTTTTGAAGACAGCTAAAGCATAAAAAGAAAAAATTAGTCAAAGACAGGAAATTTTGTAAAACAAACTGGAATTTTTTTCTAATGTACGATCCAAGGTGGAATCACATGGAAAAACAAAGACAAAAATTAGGATATTAGTAGGTCGCAGCTGATCAAATAAGTCAGATCATACCAATACTATGGCAGAGAATTCTCCTTTTCAAATTTCAAGCAAGACAGAGGAAGAAGTTCCAGATGAGGCATTCTCAGTGCTTTTTGCACACATCTCTCTTTGCTGACCCATTTTCCAGAAATGACCCAATACTTTTCATCTGGATTGCTTGGTAACATCAGCACCACCTCCTTTTACTATTTTTCTTGTTTGTGCTATTATGACATAAATTCTAAATGAAAGAAACTAAGAAACTTGGGTTTACAAGCTCATTAATGAGTAATTGCAGACAATTACTCAAACCAGACAGTACTCAAATCAGGGTCTCAAAGAACTTTCTGTAGCAAGCCACATCCGAGCACTTAGAGTTAAATGAGCAAAACATTTTAAATTAAACTTTTCCAAAATTTATGATTTTAAATATTTGTGTATGCATCTCCATATATGTGGCCAGTCAAATGTCTTTGACTATTTTGCCAACTATTGTTTTAATTCACTTTCTTCCTTTATCTTTTTTTTACCATTCTTATTTTACTTAGAGTCATTAAGCATGAAGCCTACATGGTTTGCTGTGAGATTTCAAGTGCCGTCCCTAATTACTCTTACTCCCTACCATTATGGCTAACGACACCATAGAAACAATGATATACATGCAGAAAGGAGCAGACTGGATATTTTACCTAGAATAGTGCAGATTAAAATGAGAATAACAAGGCTCTCATGGAAAGCCTATATTTAAATAAGAAATATTTTTCTCTAGAGAGAAATTTCTGAGGACGCTGGTTGTGACTCTGTCAGCCCCCAATGTCTACAGCATGGCTTTCAGCATGCTGTTGGTTCACAGAAAAACTTTGTCACATGGACATGTCATTTCTTTCTTGAAGTTGTGTACATTTAAATCTGTGCAAGAAATGGAGTGGATATCAAAACATCTCTATTCCTGAAAATTAAATGTTTTTATTGACTTCTTGAAAGTAGGCAAAAGTCAGCATTTTATCATAACTTCTTATAGATTTTCGTGTAGCCATGGAAATGAAGCTATTAAGTCTTACTCAGAGCTTGAGCAGCTTGTGACTTGGCTGAGATGTGTATTATAATGTAAGGTTTCTCACCAGTCACCAATTCTAAAACCTTTTAAATACTTAATCACTTTTTTGAATTTAGGTATCAACAGTTAAAGAAAGATGAGAGTGATGTGGCATGTGCAGAATTGAAAAATTATTTTTAGGTAACTTTGCCTAAATCTGTGAGGTGTGGTCAATACAGTATTCACAATGGTTCGCTTGGATTAGGCTATTAGTGGTGTAGTAGAAAAATCAGCTGTATCAATTGCACACATTGCAAATTATTTGGTTATAAAAGAGCAACTCTCTTGAACATCTCTCTATCCATATAGAAAATGTGGGAAATAAAGAGCCTTAGAAACTTATCTCTGAAAGGAGGTTAGAAGAAGAAAATTTAATGATCCAAATAGAAGAGTTTTATAAATTGTACAAAACTAAAAAATGTTAAGAGGCTATTTTAACAAATTATATATATATCTGTGACATATAATAGTTAAGTGACTTTGAATATTTTGTGCATATATATATATATATATAATCAACATTATAATACTCTCCCCCTCACCATTTTTGGCCCTCCCAAGCCTTCTCCATCCCCCTTACTCCCACTATCACATCCATTTGGTTCTACAGAATGCCTGTATTCTGGGTTTGCCATATCAGAGAAACCATGAGATATTTAACATATTTAATCTTCTGTGTGTGACTCACTTCACCACTCAATTCACCACTCTTTAGCTCAGCCTCCCACGCTTAGAATGGGCTGCAGGAGCCGCATCTTGGTGTCTCTTCTCTGGATTCAGCAGAGCCCTTTATTGAGATGATTTTCTGGAATTTCCTTTGTGTGTGTGTGTGTGTGTGTGCGTGTGTGTGAGAGAGAGAGAGAGAGAGAGAGAGAGAGAGAGAGAGAGAGAGAGAGAACATGTGTGTGTCTGTGTCTTATTATATCTTTTTTGGGATTCTGATTTGCCCCCCAGTCCACATAAGACAAAAACTATACAATGGAAATCATAATTTAGAAAAATGTGAGAAAGACGAAGAGACAAGTTAAATTTCACATTCCTTAGTTGAGTAGTGTCAAGTAAATGCATTATTGTTAAAAAGACATATTTTATTATTACATCAATCAATTTTCTTAGGCTAAACTTCTATCAAACTCAGAATAAATGAATTGCTACATTAAATAATCTTAAGTCTATGTCACAAAAGTATATTACACATAATGCAAGAGATATAACAGCATTCTCAGTAATTTCAGATTTTTAAGAGTTTTTTTCCCAATCAGGAGCAAGAAGAAATGAGTAAGATCATTATTGCACACTTGTTCACAGAGCATGAAACTTAAAAGTAAAATTCAGGAGTCCCAGGTTGAACGAACAGCTGACCAAGTTCTTAGCTAAGAGAATAAGGCTACGTGATCTTTTATATTCGCCACTCAATACAGCTTCACGAAAAAGATCCCCTAAACCAACTCTTACTGTTTTTAAAACTAAAAATATCCCAAATCTAAAGCATTGTTTTTACCAATTCACACCCAGCAAAATTCTATACACATCATACACATCAATCAAGATATTCTCAAAAAAGTGCAAGCAATGGTCAGCAGGCTTAAAGAACTTACTAAACCAACAATGGTCTTACTGGAAACAAAGCTTACTGAATATAAATAAGCCACAAATAAAAAGTTGGCTGAGGTTAAATAAGGAAATGTAGGATATGAAGGAGCATTTTAATAGAGAAGTGAAAATTTTGATAAGAAATCTAGCTGGAATTCAGGATATGAAAAATACATTTGAAAGCATGGGAAGTTGACTTGAACAATGTAAGGTCAGAATTTCAGACTTTGAAGACAAGGCTGAGGAAACATATTCTATAATTAGGCATGACTCCAAAATTAAAATTGAGCAAAGTAGCTGGATACAACAGCTAATAGGTGACTCAAGGAGAACCAACCTCAGAATTATGGGTGTGGGAGAAAGAACGAAAACAGCACTGAAGGTATGAAGAACTTGTCACTGAAATTATGCAAGAAAATATTCAAACGTAGAAAAAGAAATTAATTTTCAGATACAGAAATCTTATAGAACAACAAATAACCTCAACCAGCAATGAGATTTTTCACAACATATCATAATCAAAACCTCAGAAATTCAACATAAAGAAAGAAAATTAAAAGCAGCAAGAGAACAGCAGGCATAATTCTACCAAGCCAAACTCATTTTCATTACCACAGATTTCTCAATGCACACTTTAAAGGCCAGGAGAACCCGGAGCAGAATCTTTCCAGAATTAAAAGACAGCAAGTATCAACCTGGGTTATTGCATCCAGCAAAATTTTCCCTGAAAATTGAAAGGTAAGAAATTTTTTCATTGCCAAGAATCCCTAAAGAAATTTGTGACCACAAGTCCAACACTGTAAAAAATATTTGAAAGAATCTTTAAGAGGGACTGAGAGACAAGCAGCACCAAAATACATAAAGAAAATGTCTAAAGAGAAAATGCAATAAAAATAGACATCAATCGTTTAAAACAACGCCTTCTTTTTCATAAAATCTTTGGAAATTTTCTTCATAATTATTACTTTTATAAGCGTACTAGCTTGCAAAACATATTAATTACATGCAATGGCTTTGCAATACATACAATTTTAAAAAAAATTTATTAATAAATTAGATTACTATATCACCAACTTGTCTAACACTTGTCTTTTAATCTGCTCCCCTCTGTCAGGCATAATTTGGCATTTTTAGGTAGGTCAGATCTTAGGGAGCGGACAAAGCAAGAGCTGGTTTTTGTTTGGCACAGTTCAGAATGACACATAGCCTGGATTTACATCGGGGAGTATCAAATTCGGTCCTTTGTGCTTCATTCATGGGTGGAATATTTCCCGGTCTTGCCAGATAATGGTATTTAAGGGAAACAGAAGACTGTCTATTAAAATACTTTCCTGACAAACCAGAGATTGAATCATATTTTAGTATTTACTTGGTGGTACCAGCGGAATCTAGTCTATGAGAAAGGAATTGTGCAGTCTCAACATTATAAACTCTGTCATTTAAATTTAATTCAATATAAACTCTGCCAGTGACTATCAGAAATGTCCAAACTGACAGATAAAATAGGATTTGCAATAAATGCTGCAAAATCGAAACAATCAGTTACAGCAAAACAACAAACCAGATTTTCGCATTGTGTAAACTACTAGAAAAAGACAGGTCCATTTAATCATCACATAGCTAGAGGTTTTTCTGAGGAACATAGGATTTCTTTAAAAGACATGCTGATGTTATAGGATGTGCATAGAGAATGGGGAGACATTTAAAATGATCACTTTGAACAGGTGTTTCTGTTTGCATATGATTGTACTGTCAAGGAAAAAAGCAAGATGATACAAAGGAGCATGTAAATTTGTTATGCTCTGAGTCTCACTATTATCAAAAAACCATTTCATACGCATCTGCTAAGTACTGGTTTAAAATCTTGCAATGATTTCTAAGGAAAGTCATTTATTTATTTAGCTCACTTCTTTGAATTTTTTTTTGCGCATGGAGCACCTTTTATCTTTGAAAATAAAGTTCCGTCATTACTGTCGTCAATGGTTATGTTTTAATTCTAGCCTCATTTTCGTGGGCAGGCTACCGTTTTCTACGCACAAAAGCAGAATTACATCTCAGGCAGCATTAACAAGGCATTACCACCTGAACCATAACCAGAGAAATATCAAATTTAATAAGGCTTAAAATAACTTGGATGTTTTGTTAGTATTTTTCCTATACAATCCTTGAAAGTATGTTTGCCTAGGAAGTCTTCTTTTAGAATTCTGTAAGGTTAACTTCTTAGGTAGTATTCTTAATTTTTTTGACTTTCACTTTTGAGGGAGAAAGAAACATTAACAACAACAACACTAAAGAAAAAACCTGCTCCTTTCTTTCTTAACAACTGAAGTAAATCACAACAAAATATAAGGTAAAACATTGCAGATAGAGTCGGTTTCTGACCTTGACTCCAAGCTGTGTTTATGACCCACATCCAAACACGGAATGAAGCTGTATTTGTGTTGCAGACCTGAGGTGAAGTGACTGCCCCAGCTGGCGGAGCATGAACATTAATGTCTCTCAGGGCCCAAGGGGCAAACCTTTAAGGCCTGCTTCTCCAGGGGCCTCAGCCAATGCTGAAGAGTAATTACTTCACTCTGTGACCTGTGAGGCTTTCTATACAGTGTAGATACCTTTATAGAAAACAAAACTGTGTAAAGTATTCACGAAGATCTTGTATAACTTCACTGGGAATCTGGATACCTAATGTCAGCAATATTCTTTTGAATACCATTTTTCAGTGTTGTCTACCAGCATGCATATTTTAAATAAGTGTATACTTGTTGGTATATTATTTGATTTTTAAATTTTGATTCATTATTTTATTACATTTTTTGAAGTGCTGGAGATCAAACCCATGATGTCATGCACAGTAGATGAACACTGAGCTTTCATTTTTATTCTTAATTCAACCCTATAAAATGTGCATTTTCTTGATCACAATATGCACACCACACTCTATGGTGGTTGCATAGTTGTCTATTTTATTTAGTTTTAAATATATAATTTCTGGCTAACTTCTCCTTAATTGCGTATCTGTCCTGTACTTTTTTACATATGATCTTGCAGCAATGATGTATGCCTGCTTATGACTTCACGTCCATTAATTTTCATATAACCATTGGATGCTCCTTGTGTTCTGGTAATCCACTATTGTGCTATAAATCACACTCCACTTTGGGGTGTAAAATTACTAGGTTTGGATTTGGTGGCCAGGAATCTAGACCGGGTACAGGTCAGGTGAAAATAGAATGATACTTGGGGCTTTTGGCAGGAAGATTGGCCGGACATGTCTTCTGCACTCGCATTTGTGTCTGCCGATCTATAATGGCATAAAGGCAGAGCTCAACTAGGACTAACAACCGGAGTGCTCGCACGTGGCCCTTGGGCTTCTCCCAGTGTGACAACCAGGTCCCGAAGAGTAGTTTTCTGCAAAACAACTGTAATTTAATTTTCCTTAGGTGATCAGTTGACCTAAAGGGTACTTGATCATGTTGGACTATCTAATTTACTGGCTTCTTTTACTTATAAAAGTAAATCTACCATGAGGCAGAAGCTTGTCCTCTCCTCCTCCTATCTGAAACGTGAGATTAGGATTATGCCAAGTTTCCGATTTTGCTGTTTATGTAAGTATCCAATTTAGTTTTTCATTCTCTCATCAATGCATGGATACATATATTTTCTACTTTGATAACTGCTTACTGAGCTATTCGCTTTTTGCTGAGTTAATTACATGGTGAGTAAAGGCATGACCGTCACACCCATGGTGCATACTGGATGATGGGAAATGCCGAGGGGAGATTTTAAATGGCACATCGTAACATGAATGTGGCACCGCACTGTGTGATGAGAGTGTTTTCTGACAAAAAAAAAAGAAGGAATGAGACTAGTAAAGAGATGAAAGTAAAGCACTAAAGATAGAACCTACAGCGTGTGGAAGTGAAGACTGTGCTTGGACAGTGCAGGGAAGACCAGTGTCATCAGCGTAGGGGTTCAGACAAGACTAGCAAGAGAGTTTAGTGAGGCTTTGACCTGTGGCCCTTTCTGTTTTTAAAACCAGTAGTGGGGAGCCAAATACTTCTTGTGATGTGAACTCTCAGGCTGGCCCTTGTTTTCCTTGAAGAGTTTTTTCTTTAGAGGAGCTTATTTGGTTAGATAAAACTCATAGGATAATTTTGTGTTTAAGATCAGTTGTATCATATAAAATAGCCACTCAAATTTTCGCTTATTCACAGGTTTCAGAAGTGACGGTGGCATATTTTTGGGTCACTATCTATCTGCCATAGCAATTTGAGTTCACCGTCTATCCATCTAACATTGTATTCTTAAATTAAGAAGGGTAGACATTTACTAAATTTACCTAGTTTCTTTGTTTTATCTTTTTGGTAGTAGTGTAGATTGAAATCAGGACTTCAAATAAGTGAGCAAGCACACCACCACAGTGTCACGGTTTCAGTCCTTCTTTGTCTTTGTGAAAAGAAATCCTTTCCAAAGAAAATACATTTCATGTAGTGGAATTTATAAATATACCACCTTAGCTATTAAGTTCAAGAATGCCAAGGTCGTACTTTTATTGCTTTCATGTGTAAATATGATTTAATTTAATATATTTTACCATAAAATATATGTATATAATTTTACCATGTAATTAGAAGGAAACCGCATATAAATTCCAGATAATAAAAAAATTTACAGAGTTGTGACTTTATGTTCTTTCCAGTTCTCCTTCCCAACTCACTCTTGATTTAATGTTAATCTAAGAGTAAATGTGTTAATCTGAACAAAAGAAAATAACAATAGAAGGCATATTTGAAGAAAAGTACCATCTCATCCACATAACCTATCTCTCAAATATTAAAGTGATATGTATCATTATATGTGATTTTTTGGGGTAACAAAATAATATATGCTCTTTATAGAAGTTATAGAAATGACAATTCATAAAAAACTCTAACTCAAAATCCAATAATGGCTATTAGTAAAATTACTAACATGAAATTCTCTGCTCATTGTATTCATATATTAGCATACAAATTTATACATAATTATGTATTTTAAAACATGAGGAAATAGAGTTTGTTACGGCTAGCTGTTCATTTTAAGGCGAACAATTTGCATGGCACTGAGCACATTCACAGTCTTATGCAAGTGCCATTTGTTTTCTAGCTCCAAAGCAGAACGTGTGGTCCTCAAGCCCTGGCTCCCCCCTCGCCTCCTCTTCTCCGAGTCCCTGCAGTTGCAAGGATGTGTTTATTTATTTTAGGCATCTCATTGTTGTGGTTGGATCTAGAGTGTCCCCCAAAAGCTCCATGTACCTGTGGATATTGGGAGGAGGGAAGGGGCTGGAAGGGGATGATGCCTGGGGCTCGACCTGCAGGGGTCTGTACTGTTTGCACCCTTCCCTGGAGACTTGGTCCTATTCCATCAGGCTGCGAGGACCACTAGCTCTGGCTCTGGCTCCAACTCCAATCCCACAACGTGATTCCATCCTTTATAGACTTCCATCCATGAAAAGAATATGACCTTCTGAAATTATGAGCTAAAATAAAGCTTTCCTCCCCAAAGTTGTAGATGTCAGATACTCTGTCCCAGCAGCAAAAAAGTAATTTAGAAAGAAACTGGTATCAGTGAAGTGGGGTTGCTGCTGTGACTTTACCTCATGATGTGGTTTAGAGGCCTTTGAAACTGTTTTGTGGAAGAAGTTTGGAAAGGTTTGAGGAGGCTGGCTGGATGAACTTTGGAGTGCTCTGAGATGAGCTTGGTGGAAGATTCTGGTCAGAATTCTAATAGACTTGTGGACTGGAAAGGCCAAGCTCAAGAAGTTTCAGGTGGGAAGGAGGACTGTATTGGCAGGCAGTCTAAAAACCACATGTTCTATACTCCAGCAGAAAGTTTATCAGCATTTTGTTCTTGTCCAGAGACTGCCAGAAACTGAGATTAAGGGTGGCAAAGTCTCTGGACTAGAGCAAACTGCTCTCTCTCTCTCTCTCTCTCTCTCTCTCTCTCTCTCTCTCTCCCTCCCTCCCTCTCTCTCTCTCTCTCGTGTGTGTGTGTGTGTGTGTGTGTGTGTGTGTGTGTGTGTAATATATATGGACACAATCTTGGGTATTTAATATATATTGTTAACCCTTGGGTATTTAATATATATTGTTAACCATAGTGAAATCTACCTGTTTAACTCATTCTCTCTGAGAAATTTACTTTAAATTTTTGTTTCATTTACCTTCAGTTTTTCAGTTCTTCTGAAATTTAACTGAACTTTTCACGATGAGCATAAAATGAATAAAATCAATCTTCTAGCATATTGTTCCTGACCTAACCATCCTTGGGCAGAAACTAAAGGATCATCACTCTTGCAATCAGTGTAGCCAAGCACTGGCCTGTGTCTGCAGCCCAGGGGAAAGTAGGCAGAAGGGGTGCTTGGAATGCATAGAGTCTTAGTAAAATGAGGTGTGTAATAATTGGGTTCTTAAAAAGAACCAGTGGAAAAATGCTGAAGAATCAGCTCTTTAAAATTTAGTGTCACAGATGGTATCTATCACCAGAAAATTAAAAATTAAGCCACAATATGAATGAATAATATTTTTAAGGTTAGGTCACATTCATTAAAAACCTTGCAGGCTTAATATTGCAGTCTTAAATTTTGATAAAGATAGATTGAAGTGGGATGCATAAACACAGAATGACCTAGGACATCTTCCTTATTGATTTGATTTTCAGTTAGACAAGTATTGTGCACATTATTGAAATTTCTGAAAGGTACCGTAAGGATGGCAATATACAAGTGCAAAGATTTTCCACTCAAGGTTGTTTAGACTTCAGAGCTGAGCGGTAAATAGTTTGGCATTGATTTATGTCAACACTTTAGAATGAATTATTAAGGAAATGGCTCGAGTGTACTTACAAAAGAAAATAGTAACCATTAGCTAACATCTTTAGTAAGCTCAAGTCTTGACAAGTTAACCTTCTGTTCTTTTTTTAGCAGGCTATTAGATTGAAGATAAGGAAATTCCCAGATTCTGTATAAGGTCTTGATGTAAACGAGGGCTGCCACAAAGGGCGCTTCTACCATGGGGCGTGTTCTCCGCAAGGTCACCCTGCTCGGACTGCCGGGCAATTTAAAAGTGGATGTGGAGGCAATCAGTTACATTATTTTAGCCACCAAAAACATTTCTTAATTATCTCATATTTTGTTAGTAAGCAAAATATATTCCATGAACTAATATTGTATTATAAAGCCTTATAAAATAGAAAATAATTCAAAATTTATTTTCATAGCACATTTTTAATGGCAAAATTCTCAAGCAGCACATCACAAATAAAGAGCCATGGGAGGACTTAATACTGGTGAAATTATACATGTATAACATATATATATATATATATATGTGTGTGTGTGTGTGTGTGTGTGTGTGTGTGAGTGTGTGTGTGTGTGTTTGCTTATCATGGTATGTTTACATCTTATTTAATGACAACTATGATGTAAGCCATGATATATAAATGTCTTATGTAATTTAAAAACCATGGGTTAAAATATTAATGAAGTTCTTAGTATACATTATAGAGTAATTAAACAATTCCAATTAGTAATCTAATAATGACAAAACAAAGTTAACACTAATTTAAAGTGTTAAACGAAGGGGGACTGCACATGAAAAGCCTGATGTGGAGCAGCCTGGGAGAACAGAGGTAAGTCGTCCGCGACAGGTAGTGGTCAGGCGTAATTCGCGGGGCCCTGTTGGAGCATCAGCCATCTTCACACACCTGCTGCCCATGCACTGATCTGGATGTCTCGCTCTATATAACAAGCTTTGGGGATTTCTACAGGCTTATTTTAGTTTTCTAGGGCTACTGAGACCAATTGCCGCAAATAGGCTGGTTTAAAAGAGGAGGCATTTATTATTATGTCCCATTTCTGAAAAGCAGAAGCTCCGAATCAAAGGACCTGCAGAGCAGTCATTGTTTGAAGGACTCTGCAGGAGACTCTGTCCTTTTCTTTAATTTCTGGAGCTGAAAACCAAAGAAACCAAACTGAAAAATTTACTAGATGAACTCAAAAGTATATCTGAGTTGGCAGAAAAAACAGTAAACTTGAAAGTGGATCAATGAAAATAGATCAATGAAGACCAGAAAGAAAAAAGAGTAAAACCTCAGACGTATGTGGGTCGTATCTACTGTGCTACTGTGTTACGAGGAATGAAACTAATCCCTAAAGGTTGAAGAGGAAATGACCCCAAAACATCCCAAATTTAATGAAAAGCATTAAGTTGTAGATACTATGTATCTAGCTCCCGCTAGGGGGCCTACTGGCAGAAGGAACATCACCTGCTGGATACTGATTTATCCCGGATTTGGGCACACTTTCATCAAAGTGGGGAACAAATTTAATGTCCATATGTCATTGTGCATTTTGACCCTATGTTTCTATTACTTTTTGTTATTTGAATCTCAGATGAGGACGGTATTTTTAGTATTCTTGCATAATAAAATTATTATTGCCCATCCATCCTGCTTCTTTTCTTCTCTTGACAGGGACAGACAAACATTTTCTGTTAAGTGCCAGAGAGCAAACACTCCAACTTCTCAGGCCGTCACCCTGGCTCAGCCCTGCCATCTCCTTGTGAAGGATCCCGGCAGTAGGGAATTGAGTGAGTGTAACTTGTTGCAATAATATAACATTTGCAAAGCCATGGAATGAGGCAGGTTCGGCTATAGGCTCTAGTTTGCTGATCCCTGGCCTACAATCACAAGATTTGGGCAGTGAGATAACAATTCGATCCCTAAAATTACATGGCCCTGATAGAGGAAAAAGAATTTGATGCAAATCATTTAAAAATACTGAGTGATAATTTTGTTAGGAAAAACTATTTTTTTCTATAAAAGAAAAACACTAAAATTTGAGGAATAGTTCCAGGGAAGATGATCTTGCTATGAACTAGAAGTAGAACTACTGTTTTTAAGTGGAGGATAAAAAGTAAAGGCCATGAAATAAATTTTGGAAAAAAATATAGAAGACCACGCAGTAGCTAATGAATGGCACTGTTCATTAACACAACAACAAAGTATGCTACAGAGCAACAGTGATTCAATTTATATTGTACTTGCACAAGGAGGTCAATGGAATGGAACTGATGAGACAGAGACAAAACTGAACACCCTCAGTCATATGGCTTTTTGTGAAGAGGTGAAAATCATTCACTGGAGAAAAGTCAGTATCTTCAACTGGAAAACTGGATATGCACATTTAGGAGAATGAAACTAGATTCGTATCTGCCACCATACACTACAGTTAAGTCAAAATGAATCAGAGAACTGGATATCAAAACAGAAATACCAAATCTGTTGGAAGACAAAAATAAGTAAAGTGCTGGAGGATGTGGGGCAGGAAAGAATTTCATGAACAAAATCCCAACCACACAAGAAGTAACTGCAAGAATCAGCAAATTGGACTACATCAAACTAAGAAGTTCCTGTGAGCAGAAGAAACAACCAACGAGGTGAAGAGGCAGCCCATCAACGGGAGAAAAATTTTTGCTAGATATACTTCAGACATAGGGTTAATATCTAGAATACATAAAGAACTCAAAAATACCCCTCCCAAAATAATTCCATTGACAGACTTATGTTCGCTTGAAGTCAATGAAAGCATTTATTTTTCAATACTGCCTAGTATGAGCAACATCAACTTTGATACAGCATTTTTACCTGGGACAAGATCTATCAAAACTTGGCCCACAGATCAGTGCGTACGGATCAGCTTTTCTGTTGCTGGGGAAGAATCTCTGACATATAACACGGAATGGAGGAAGGGCTTATTCACCACGGCAAAATGGCGTGGAGCAGCTCAGACAGCAGCAACTCAGAGAGCAGAGGCAGTGCATGGAGAAGGCAGGACCAGGCCACAGCTCCCGCCCACTTAGTCATGTGTGTGCTTTCCTAACCTCCCGGGCGTCTCCTGAGCCAACCGAGTTGACAGTCAAGATCAATCGTCACGGAGTAGTGCTTCACAACTTTCTTTTTGTACTTTATGAAGGGATAAGAAAAAGAGAGTAGAAATATTAATAATTGAATGAGTTATTTTATATTATATTAGTTTAACAGTAATGAATGGTGCTTATTTTTGTATCTTCTTTTCCGTTTTTGTTTGTTTGTTTGTTTGTTTGTTTCTGTTAAGTAAAAGCTTTGTCCTCAGTATGAAGATAAAACCCTAGTAACATTTCACCTCAGGCTTTGAGAATTCCTGGCTTGCTAGATAATCTCGGCCACTCTCATTGGCTAGTTCATATACAGGGCACTTCTTCATATGTGAGTGCAAATTTTAAATGGAACTTTTGCAGAAGGAATATTTAAATAGTGAAATATCTGAAAAACCACAGCATATGCTGAACAGGCTGGTGAGTTGGCAGCAGGAACTGGAATTATTTTAGAATTTAAAGAGTTACATAGGAGCAAAAGCATGCATTTTAGTACACACAGAATTCGTGGTAACAGGAAGAGACTAGTAGACTAAAAATGGTGGTTCAATAATCAGAAATAAAACTAATTAGTGTTGTATAAAAGAGAGGATTTTGCTTACAAGATGAAGAAGTCCATTAGGACTATTTAAATATTGACTATTTGAAAGGAATTTGGTGTAAGGTTGGTTCTTAAAAGTTTTTGCTCCATTTCAAAGACTTTGATTTTCAAAATAAGAATAATAATCTAGTTCTATAGCATTGTCCCAATTTGGGCTGGGCATTGCTTTCAATGAGATCCAAATCCAGCAGTGATGGTATCCATGGGAGTTCAAACCATTACTGATTAAATAAATCAATGTTTTGTGACATTGTTTTTCTTAATTGTAGAGTTTTGGCTACTCTCTCTCTCTCTCTCTCTCTTTCTTTCCTTCTTTCTTTCTTCCTTTCATCTATCTGTTTTTGAGATAGGGCCTTATTCTGTAATGCAGGCTAGTCTTGAACTCACTACATAGCAGCCTGGGCTAGCTTTGAACTCTCAGCGATCTTCCTGCCTCTGCCTCCCAAATGCAAAGATTGCAGGTATGCACCACCATACCCAGCGTTATGTGGTTCTGGGGATTTAGAACTCAGGGTCTTGTGCTTGCTATGCAAGCACTTTAACCATTGGGCCATTTCTCCAGCTCTTTGGCTACTATTGTAAAAAAGTAGCTTATCCTGCAATAATATCCAGTAACTTGCATAATTTTTTCTCCAAGTCTTTGTTTTTGTTTAGCAATATGCTTTTGATCTTGAGCTATTCAGATTTGTCTCTACGTTATATAATTTTACATTTCTAAGAGAATAAGCCAACTTTAATTATAGTTAGAAACTGTCAGTGGACTTGACAGCCATAGGTATAAGAATATAAAACGAATTAATAGTTTTCATCCTGATATACTCTCTTCTCTTGTGGGCTCCATAGGAACTTATTAATACACTAATTCCATTGTGTTACATTTTCAATGTTTTTATAATAATAAATACTTCTCATGGCTTAGATTTTTTTGATTCTTGAAAAAACATGACATCTATAATATTTCTCCGTCACAGAGGCTGGAACGTCCTCACCAACAGGAAACACTGTCTTCCCTCACCATGGCTCCATTTTGTTACTGATTATGACATTGAGGGAGGCAGCGGCCTTGGCGCCCTCTATATGGAGGCTGTGTGCCAAGCCACCAGCTGCTCCTGGCTAAGTGCTCTCGATTCTGGATAAGCTCAGCCTTTAGGCCGGCCAAGCGGATGATTAAGTAGCTTTGCTATTTTACTAAGATTAAAATACTTTTACTTTACATGCATCAGGCTGGGGAAGTCAGAATATTTTGATTTGCTCTTAAAGAACCAAACATACTTTAAACATTTGTGTTAATCTCTTACAAGGCAGAGTAGAGCAATATCTTTATATTCTAAAATTAATATAATTCTTACATAAAGATAGCTCAAGACCAGCCTGGGCAACTAGACAACTTAGCAAGACCCTGCCTCAAAATCAAACCTAAAACTGGTCTGGAAACGTTGCTGAATGTGTTTTTTAGTTTAACCTGACAAATAGATGATTGTATGAAAAGCCACACCTACTGGAGGGTTACATTAAGTAGAAAAGCCTCCACTTTTGATCACTTACAAACTAATGATACGAAGAGCAGTGGCCTTTTTAGAGTGGGCCATTAGTGGGCTGGAGGTGTAGCTCAGAGGCTACACTGCTTGCCTAGCTCGTGCAAGGCCCTGGGTTCCTCTTCATCAGCACCACAGATATTGGATACGGTGGTGCACATGTGTAATCCCAGCCCTCAGGGAGGTGAAGGAGTAGGATTGCTGTCAGTTCAAGGCCACCTAGGCTACACGATGAGTTCAGAATCAACTTTGACTACAAAGCAAGATCCTGTATCAAAAATAAATAAATAAATAAAAAAGTTTGGACCATTAGACCATTAGTCAGCACAGCACTTTTGAGACTAGAAATGCTAGCAAAATTATCATAAGGTTGAGGTGGAAATTTAACTCAGTGATCAATTTAGTGACCTAGAGCAAGTCTTATCCAGATGTGTGCCTCAGTTTCCTCATTGACATGATGACGTAACCTACTTAATGAAATCTGCCTTCTCTATGTATAAATCATATTTTAAAATCTCATCTGCTATCTTTCTTTGTAAGTTCTAGATTTTCTGTTCTTTTTATTTGGTTTTGTAAGGATTATTTGCTGGTCAGAGTAGATACAAATCGCATGAGTTGCAATATGTTTACATTTATATTGTTATTTCTCAGTTTGGGTTTGCTTTTGTTAATCATTATATAAACTAAAGTCAAAGTTTTTCAATTTGAACTGTTTTTTAGCTAAGTAGTATATTTTGTAAGTGGGGAAATATGTAACATATTCACTAAAGTACAAAATTAAGGAACTTGAATGTTGAAGAGGTTTCTTTAAGTCAGAGAGAATTTATGAAGTATTGCAAATGATTAGATAAGCCAATTTTATCCCACTTTATAGCCCATAATTTGTTGTAGGTTTTTATTGATTTCATACATATTCAAAAAATATCTGGGTTAAGAAATTAGTTTTGTTAGTCATGAATTTACTCATCTTTATCACAGATGTTACACATGGTTCATACTTTTCAAGGTGATTGAGTGTTTAAAACATAATATGCTTGTAAAATCTAATGAGAAAAAATAGTAAATTAAATAGTGCTATGTTTCCATATATTAGACACTTATATAAGAATTTATAGATAATGAAATACGTGTCTATGTTTTCCAATAAAGAATCTTATCAAAGGGCATCATAATGCAATCTGTTTCTTAGAATTTATTTTATTTATAAATACAATGTTATTGAAAATCTCTCAGGAAAATGTGATAGATTGTACACACTTTCACCTTATGTGACTTAATACTTCGTTGCTATGCTTATATTAGCAAAGGATTAATCTGTCTCTGAGAATGCTTAATCACTCAAAAGTGTAAGGTATTCTATGATGAAAATACCAGGATACTCATTTATTGGATAATAATCTCGGATGGACTTCGTGGAACAGTTTCAGTCAGTTCTCTGTCATGCTCTGCAGTCATTTGGGAGCTGCATGATTTGTGGTGGCTTCGACTCAGTGTTTTACCTCACAGGCCAGCCTGGTGTCATTCACATGGATGCTCATTCTGGGAATAGCAAGAGCACAAACACCAAAGTACAGTCTTTTTGAAATTTTTGCGTGCAATAACCCATTGGCTAAAGGAAGTCATATGATAAATCCGAGTGATAAGACATTTACAAAAGTGAGGAAAGAATTGTTCAGCATGAATAAATCAGTGATCATAGGAACCCACACGGTGAGATTTTCTGGAGACATTTAAGTAATGTCTTTCTACTTAACAGAATAGTTAAAAAACAAGACAGAAACCTACCTTTAAATTTGAGTTTTATTTTCATTGTGCCACATTAGTTTATTTACTTGGAAGCTACCCTCCTTATCTACGAACTCTTCCTGATGACAGTCCGTCTCAGCGCTGCCTGAGTGCAGACAACCTTGATCTCCTTTCCTCACCTGTCCCAGCTGCATTCTTCACTAACCTGTTACAAGATCATACATGATGCATTTGTGTCATAAGTGAACTCTTCACAAGGGCAAGTGGCAATACATCAAAACCCAGAACTCTAAGAAGCAAATTATTTGCAGAGAAACATCTTAACATACATGCCACATATTTAAAAATATCTTTAAAAATTAATATCATTAATATTACTCATTAAAAAGTCAGATTTAAACATTTTAGTAAATTTTCATATACAGTAGCTGACATTAAAATGTGCAATCCACAGAAAACCAGCATGGTACTGGGTCTCAATTCATTAATAATTTGAGTTGTAGGTCGCTCTAACAATGCACTTCCTTTTTTATAGTTGAGAATCAGTTTCCCTCTATCCATTCCTCCTTTAATGGAGGAATACTGATTGTTTATTGATCAGGAGATTTATGTGGAAGAGTATGCAAGTGAAAATAGAAAAAGCCTTAATTCCAGGGTTATAGTAAGGTCTTATTGTGGTTTGGATCTGGAATGTCCCCCAAAAGTCTCATGTATTTAAGCTTTATAGATTGTCTATGGAACCATGTGTTATTGGGAAATTGAGACCTAATCTGGAGGGGTGGATTACAGGCATGTAAATTGGATTACCGGCATGTAAATTGGATTATAGGCTGGATCCAAGAGGTGCTGATCACTGGGTTGAGACCCGGAAGGATATATAAACTGCTTCTTGTCTTCTTTGAGGACTAAACTCTGAGGATCTGCCTCACCCTCTGCCTCTGCCGTGCACTCCCACTATTGCCAGCTGCCTCTGAATGAACTGGAACCTTCTGAATCTGTGAGCTAAAATAAAGTTTTTCTCCCCTAAATTTGTGGATGTTGGGTGTTAAGTCGCAACAGTGAAAAAGAAACTGAGATAGATCTCACTAGAAGATCTTTAGATTGAGCAAACTAAGTATGCTTCTATGCCAAATACATAGATCAAGAGTAGGATTTTGAAAAAACAGAACAAAAATGCTTTGCAATAAAAAACCTCATTTATAAAATACTTTCCCAGGGACCATAGGTAGAGAAGACAGTTACTCTGTGAAAGAAAGAAAGAGGGTAGCATAGTTGTAGGCAAGATGAATCCGAAGACCATCACACGGGAAAAAAAAGATGTATTTTTTTTATTAAGCTTCTTCTCATCAGAAGTTGGCTCACTTACTTAAATTTAAACTGGTGTTCACTTCAGTTAATTTGAGCATTTCTTACATAGCAAAAATCTTCCTAGCCGTGATTCCAAGAATAATGAGCAATATGTAAATTAAATGACTTCATAATGTATGCAGAAGGTCACATAGGAGACTGCCACCTACGTTCAATCTAAGGTCTTTACAAGATTTTGGAAAAATTGCACCTACATTTGTTCTTAAAGAATACAAGAATATACAGACATTGACCTGGAGAAATGGGGAAACAGAATGCAAGAGAAAAACTAATACTGCTAAGTTGACTAACGTACACAGATGGATGTTCAGTATTGATAGAGCCGGTGCTTTTCTTTTCTTCTCCTCTCTCTCTCTCTCTCTCTCTCTCTCTCTCTCTCTCTCTCTCTCTCCTTTACTTCCTGCCTTTTTGATGAACTTGAGAAATGTCCCACATCTCATTCTGAGATCATAAATCACACCCCACTAACACTGCCCAGTATAAAAGCTGGTTGTTTTGTGGATAAGAAGACGCTGCCTGGGCAGGTTAGGCTAGCAATGGGAAGAGGCTCATAGCGGTTCTGTGGGAAGCTCCAAGTAGGAGACTATAAACAGGGAATAATGTAAGGGTGGTAAAAACTAGAAGTATAAAGCTTCTGCTGTTTACCCAGAAGTGTCACACGTAATTGGAAATGGTTCTGGAATAGCAAAACAAGATGCTTAATTTTTTTTCTACCAATTGAATTTTTATACTGTGTCAGCCTCTAACAAAAGATCAACTGATTAGAATAAGCCAATACATAGGAATTACATTCCTCAAATCTGCATTTTTTAGAAAATTTCATTTATACTGATTTAAAAAAATCTACATTTAAGAAAATCCAAAAATAACGTTGAATTGATCCTTTGGTTGCTAAACAAATAAAGCAGATCTTCGAGTTTGCATTAATGAGATGATCTCCTATGGGATTTGGGTAGCCCACTAAATCTCTCTAACAGCTACCTTCTAATAAAACTCTTAGTAGGAGACTATGTCATTTTTTATAATAGTTGAGCTTAAAGTCACTGTTGGGCTATCATTCCAGTTTCTTATTGTTTTATGTTTCATGTTTAATAATCCATTTTCCATGTCTTTGGGCACATTCTAGGGAAGAAATGGTCAGCTAGGCAAAATGCCCCCAACACTTGCAACTCACAAACATCTGAGATGTCAAAGACCCCAGCACTAAAGCTCACAAGCTGGTTAGGTTTTTGAAATTTTCTTCCGTTGGCTTTAATATTCCTTTTCTTTACTCAGTACCCATGTTGAAGAATGTTATGAAATTAAATCTGACTTTTGATAATTTATATTAATTTCACTTATCCAGTATTGCTTTATGACCTCTTCTAATATTTACTAAGGAAATATGACCAGGAGCTTGAACATTTGAGTCAAAACCATCTGAATTTGAGTTGTGTGACCCTGAGCAAAGTTTTAAGACACTTGAAGCCTGGAATGGTATCTGTCTCTCCTCATCCCCGTCACCATCACTGCCACCATCATTATCATGTATTCTTACCTATAAAATTGACATGATTGCACCTGCCTCATCTCAGAGGGTCGCCATCAGTGCATGAGATCGGGTACAAAACAGTTCTTATTGTCACTGTCAAGAGTAAGGTCTCAGTGACTACTACCTGGGAGTGGTGAAAACGCAACGAGCGTTCCTCATAATCCAGGCACGTCCATAGCAGGCAGTCTTGACTTTGCTTCTTTGTGCAGGCTTTCTTCTTTATTCAGATTCGCCTGAGATCCGGCCAAAGCCCAGCTGTACCAAGAACGCAGGATACACTGTGCAGACGTTCTCTCGCCCTTAATTGGATTCATGGCCCACCGTTACTGGTTGTTGATTTGCCTGTGTCAAGTATTCTCCTGAAATATTTTAAATCCTTGGAGAAAACATAAGTTGCAGTAAACAAAAATAAGAGAATGATAATTACACAAAACAAAAACACTATCAAACAAAATTATCATTTCTTTTAGGACACCTAAAACATTTGGATAGTAACTAAAAAATACTAGAGTAGCTATCTCAGAATATTTGAAACATTTTTTTTAATTTTAAAGGAAATTTTCTATATCCCAAATAGATAGTTTTTCTTAAAGAAGGTCCTGCCTGCCAAACTGCAACCGGATAGAAAAGTGGGCGTTCGATCACAGGGTATAAGAAACCTCATTTGACCCCAGTGTGATGCTGCAATTGGATCAGGTGTCTCCTGGAACTCAGTGTCCTGGTGGCTGCAGGACTGATTGTAGAGGTGGCTGCACCTGCTTCTCTTTGGCTTATGTGCTTCAGATTTTTAATGTCATCTTGGGTTACTTATCAGTCGATAATGTTGACCCAAGGCCACCTGATGGCGTCAGGCAATGGCGAGCATTGCTCATCAACTGCCTTCTGATGCTCACACGGAGGTCCACGTTGCTATGAAGAATGGAAAGCTGGGATTTGGCTAGTGGAACCCTCATCTGTTGCTTAAGTTCCTATTATTATGAGTGGGTTTATTTTAAAATGTGCTGAATAAATTTCTGTGGTAATTTGAAAAAAACTAATTTGATGGTGGGCTTCCTACAATTTAAAAAAAGTGGAAGTGATTTCTCTATAGGCAGTTTATTTCAAATTGCAGGTTTAAAGGTGACTGATCTCAGGAACAAACAAATGTCAGGCCTTACCTAGGCGTGCTGCTGTACAACCCCTGGAAAAGCTTCGCCTGTTGTGTGCATCACTCTTAGGTTTTGTTTAATTATGCCTCATCCTTTTGTTATTCAGGCACATTTGAGCAAAAAAAGTGAGAAACATTTAATATTGTTTTCAAAAAGGACTGAATTCTGTACAAAAGTTTGCAAAAACGTATTTTTCCATGTTTTAAAAATTCTGTTCAGAGAGGCAGATTTGTCTTTTTTTCTTAAAGGGGCAGTAAATTTTATTGACAATAAATACCTATTACTTCCTGTGATATGTACTATTTTTAATTTTAGAAGTATAAGTAATTCACTTGGTGGTATTATTATGACTGTATAACAGAGAACTGCAAGAATCAGACATTTATGTAATTCAAATTGTAACATTAATTTTAGAATGAGGCAAATCATTCTGAATGTTCAGTATTTTGATAAGCAATTTCCTTCCAATTCAACCCAATAATCCCCAGTACATGTTTGCTGTGTTTATAAGATGTACAAGGCATTTTAGGTCTTGTGGAGACATACATTCTCTTGTAAGTAATTTATGGCTTTACAAAAAAGATAAAGGGCACACGAGCAAAAACAAGACAAAGACGGATAGAGCTGCAGAGAAAACTGTGGCAAGCACACACACATATTAATTAGACATGCTCAAGAGACATAGAGTTTTGAACTTGTCTGTGGCTGTGTTTCTCAAACTCACACCGTGCACCAGCCAGCAACACTGACATACTTTGAGAACATGTTAGAAATGCAGATCCTTGGGCCTAAGTCCAGGCTATAAATGGAAAAATGCTGGCGTAGGATACAACAGCCGACGTTTTTCCAGGCTTCTAACTGATTCTGATTCAAGACAAAATTTGAGAACCTGGGCTCTGGAGATGTACTGCCCGATATGGCAACTACAAATAACACTTAGCTATGAAATTTAATTAGATTAAATGGAGACTTCAATTTCTCAATTCCATAGCCACTCAATTCAGTAGACGTATACTCAATTTGTCTATTGAAGGGTCAGTATATATATGGGCTAGTGGCCGCTGTATTTGATAGAGTTGATGCAGAAAATTTTATTATGTACTGCTATCTTAGAGCATAGGAATCAAAGTGAGAGATTATTAAAGTAAGAGAGACTTAGATAATAGAGATTCTTAAATGTAACAATGAGGTGCTTGGACTATATCTTGTTATCAGAGGAGATTGAAAATTAGTAGCACAGAACCCAGAGAAACCCAGAGCCCAGTGGGTGGGAAGAGGCCAGGAAGGTGGAGCACTTGAGCAAGGCCAGCTTTCTCAGTGAATGACACAAAATGAAGACAATGACTAGTGACAAGGAAACAACTGCAGTAATTTATCGGTTTAAGGAAAAAAAATTATTGGTTTGACATAAAAATTTTATTAAATCGGTAGCATTCACTCAGAAATGTTTTTCACTGCTTTTGTAATAGTTTCAGTCTCTGTTGTTTCTGTTTTTGTGGGTTCTAGTTCTTTTGCCCAATCTTGTTATTTTCTTTTATTGTCTACTCTTTTTATGTAAACAGTTTAACACTTTCCCACTAATTGCTACATTTTCTTTTGAAGATTGAAGGAAGAATTGAAGAATATTTTTATCAGTGGATCTGGTGAGAGGTCGGTTTTCTCCATTTTTGCTAGAAAAATTTTGTTCTAGTTGAAAGAGTAACAAAGAAAGAAATAAGATTGGAATATATTTCCTGAAAATTGTAGTTTCTTTCAGTACAATCTGAACATGTAGTTGGATTTTGTGGCAAAACAAAAACCATTACAAATTCTTCAGTAATTGAAAAATGATATTCAATTTTTTTGAAGTTGTATATTCTCTGGAAACACACAAAGTGCTTGGAGAGTCATTATCTAATTTATGTGTTACAAATTTTACTGTAGTATGTATAATTATACACATTAGCATTAGTGGGCTTATCTTCTTTTAGGTTATTTTTATTTCTGTTAGGGGCTAAAAAGTCAGATTAGTTAATAATTTTTCAAAATGGTTTGTACAGTTTAGATATGCTTATTGTAGTTTCATTAATAGGAGTTAGGACATTAAAGTAGAAAAAATTCATCTGTTAGATGTCTAGAATCCTGAATTGTACTTTTGAATTCTATTTTCAGAAAGTGGGATAAAATGTAAATTTTTGGGTTAAAATTTCATTTATAGAATGAAAAGTTTAATCTAGACTACCAACCTTGGTTTCTCTAGCTCTCAACAGGACTAAGTCTGAACACAAACCACTAGACAATGTTTGTCAGAGAACATGCTTCGAGGGTGAGAATGTAACTGTGCACAAATTGTGAAGAAGTCAGAATAGAACAAGATTTGGAGCACGTGGTGGATCAGATCTGACAGTGTCAGGTAGAGTCTCGAGATTTGAAGACCTGAGATAATAATCTAAATAGGGGAATTAACAACCTCTGGTCCATGCGATTTTAATTAAATATAGTTCACAGGACAAAAAATGAAAGGGGATGTTTCTTAGAGTTGTTCGAAAGCAGAACAGGGGAGAGGCTTTCACAGAGACAAACCCTGCTCATGGGATGGTTCAACGTGGCGTGACTTCAGCTTCTTTTTCTCCTGTGAAATGCGTGTGTTCTGAGGTTGTCCCCATGGAAGTGAATTGGACAAGTATCTGACAGGGTAAAGGAAACACTGCATAGACGACTGTTTTGACTTGAAAACTGGAAGTAGTTTTTCAAAATCTTTTAAGATATTTTCCCAAAAAAGACCTATTTTATAATCCTTAAATGAATTAACACACTGATACATTTTCCTTAATAAAACCATTATTTGAATATAATGCATGATTATTATCATATCACATGCCAGTTAGTGTGTAATACCCTCTTCGCCCAGCCACTTGATTTTTCTAGCTATTTTGTTTCTGAAATTACTGAAATTTTGATTCAGTGAGCTCTGAAGTTCCTTCATGGTCTGAGACTAAATCTGAAAGTCAAGGATGATTGGAGGCCTCTCCTTATTTGCTGAGATTGAAGCTGTGGACACTGCCTGATGTTGCTTTCTGAAGCGCCCTGCACTCCCCAAGGGGCATGGGCTGTTGCACAAGTCTGACGCTGAGTGCTACTTGTCCTCTGCTGCACTTCAGAAGGTCACCTCTTCGCTTCTGCGCAAAAGTTTCACAGGTGTTCAGTCCTTGAAGCCAGGTGATTGTCTAATTGTAATTTGGGTCAATCATTGGGCGAGTATTGATTAGCAAGCACTTGTCAGCATCCTGTTCCAGGTGATGTTAATCAGGATTGAAGAGAGGCCATGCCTAAGAGTTTTCTTAATTAACCTGCTGACACTTCCGATGAGAGTTCAATGATGTTTTAAGAAAGTTCTGTTGGTTCATGTCTTTTTGTTATTTTTGCCCATTGCTGTGGTGTTTCATGAGTATTCCTTTTTAAAATGTTTTTTGTCAAAGTTAAACAACTTATAAAGACCATTTAAACACATGATTTCAATTGTTTACAAAATGTTGGTATTGTTTAATTACTGAATTGTGGATACATCGAAACATAAGAAAATCTGTGTCACATGATGAAACCAGATGAGCTATATTTTTTTTCCACGATTGCAGCTTAGTTATTTGCTTGTTTCCAGGCAGGTTCATTCTGAAGCGACTCATCTGAAAAGTCTTATCTGAAGAGCTCAACTTCCGATACCCTTTCCCAGGAGTGTGTCATTTTATTTCAGGTTTACTCATATTTATTTAAAATTACTTTAATGATTTCTATATATTCTATATCTTTTCTTTTTTTCTTGGTACTGGGGATTGAGCCCAGGGACTTCACATGTGGCTCCACCCCCAGCCCATTTTTACTTTGTTTTTGAGATAGCATCTTCCTAAGTCATTATATAGTTACAAATGCCTCAATTGGTTTCCTATTGCTGTACAACAAACTACCAAAATTCAGCATCTTGATACAGCTAACCTACTTTTTTTTTGGTGAGGACTGGAAGGGGCCTCTGGGTAGGGTTATACCACACTGAGAACTGCTCTGCCAGAATTGAAATCTCACCTGGCACCTCTTCCTAGCTTCCCGTTGGCAGACGTCATCTCTGTGTGGTTGTTAGAGTGAGGTCCCGATGCTCTTGCTGGCTGATGTGGAACATGCAGCCTTGCTCAGCTTCTATAGCCAACCCCACGTGTGTGGGCCTTCTCCCAACATGGCAGTTTGCTACTGCATCGCCATCTGGAGGATGTCTCTCACTTGCAATCTCTTTTGATACTCTTTAAGGACTTACTTGATTATATCACACCTGCCCAGGATAATCCCTCTCCTGATTAACTTCTGGCCAATAGATTAAGAATCACATTGCAAAATCTCTTCTGTCATATAACAAAATGTTATCATACAAGTAGTATCTCATCAGATTCAAAAATAGAAAGATAATACAGGAGTGTACACTACTGGACAGGCGTATTGGAGGCCACATGCCTGTCACTATCTCAGAAATACCAAATTAGATGATAAAAAATGAACTGAACATCTGGATTCACAACCTCTGCTTTTTATACTACACCCTACTTTTCATGAATATAAACGAAAGCCTCTTCTCCTTAGGTAAAATCACCATTTATTATGTTCCATTGTCGGACTTGAAGCTACTCGTAATTTTAAAAAATTTGAGTCCTGTTTTACAGATGTGAAATCAAATGTTTAGAGGCACAAAGTATCTTGCTTCTGAGCACACAGCTGCACACAAAGGAAAGAAGTGAGCTCATCCTGACTCTGTATACAGTGCTCTTTGTACAAAGGTAAATTTGAAATACTACCATTTAAATTGTTGTTTGGCCTATAATATTTCTGGTAATACAGTTAAAGTTTACCAACTAAATTTCACCTTCCCTTAGGAGAGCATTTTATTGACTAATACTTTATTCTGATACCAAGGGCTTATATTTACAAACGCTGTATACAACCCTATGGAAGCTTGTGCTGTCTTATAGAAGGAACACATCCATCGCATATACTGGATCTTATTTCTGCAGGTCCTTCGGGAGAGATTTTTTTTTCAGTATTCATATGAAGAAGAGCTGAGCTCACCAAGCTGAGTTTCAGTGATTTTCCTTTTCTGCCTGTGTATAGATCTTGGTGGAATTTGTCTCCCAACCATAGTAAGTCTTTGACTAAATGGCCCATGTATGCTCCTTTGGGGGAGGATCACCTTCCTTTAATGCATTTTTACATCTGTAAGCTATCTTAACATTTTATAACCAACACAGACATAAATACATGACTACATGAATTCAATATAAGTTGGTGGTTCCAAGAATCATGGATGAACTTACAGCCAGGGAGCTCTGAACTATGGTTTCCTTGTGCTGATCTATGGATCCTCCAAAGCCAAAGTGAACTGAAATACTAACCCATTACCTTGGACGTTTGGTATTGTCAATAGATCCTTGTGGTCCAGCCCAGAAATGGCATTATTTAGACTAGGATTTGGACCTACTGATCTGGATTCAATTCCCAAGTTGTCTTTCTTCAATTTACAGTTATTGGATGCAAAAGATGTGAAAACAGGATTGTAAGAAATTAAGGCCCTTTAAGAATTATTTTGTAAGCTGTGTCAGCTCAATTTAGATGAAAGTCTGCTGACAGAGATTCCCGGAATGTGACACATCAGCAAGCAATGATGGCGGCTGATGAAAATGCTGTACTTCTTCCATTTTCAGAAATGTAAATGTACATCAGAAAGACGATGCTATAGAATGCTGCTGCAAATGCAAGGCAGAATGTTTTTGTAATGATAAGTTATCTTAAACATTTCATAGTAATAGCTGTGAAAACTATAAGTAAAGCTCAGCAAAGAAAATAAATTGAAATATCTAGGACTTGAAAAAAATTCCCGGCAAAAAAATAAAAAGAGAGGAAGACGGGATATGAAGCAGCTAAAAGACCACATGACATAAAAATATGGAAAAGATAGAAAAGGCATAGCATAACAATCTGGATAAAGGAGTAAGTCCTCTAGGTTTGTGAGGACCACAGCACAATGAGAGTGGGATAAGGGGTTGAAACGCAAATCACACACACAGAGAAAAAGAAGAGAACAGAAGTTTTAAAGGGCAGGGCAACAAAAGGCAAGAGAACTTTAAGAGCAGAGATTGCTGAGAGGTGTCGACCATATTTGCACTTGAAGTATATTATGATAAGATGAATTTTAGCACAGCAGAAAATTTAAGTGAAACAATGAGTTCCTTAGTCGCTTGTCAACACTTTTCTTGTGAAACCTAAAGTAAAATAGAAATAATGTCCACGGAATTTGTATTTGCTACATGTTCTTTAATTCTATGATATCTAGATGACAGGAAATGAAGAGACTCTACTCATTTAACCAGCGCCATGAGGCCCGTTTTCCTCAATTGCGACATTCACTTCAGTATGTTAGGGCATGCTCAGCGACTGAAGCGTCTCCGGTTGATCTAACAAATTACCACAACTTTAGTGGCTTTAGACAACAAATATTTTCTGGTAGTCTGAAAACCAGAAGTCCTCGTTTGCTTCACTGGGCTGAAATGACAGTGCTGTCTTGTCTCTATACCCTCTCCGACTTTGAGAGAGAACTGCCCCCTCCTCTTTTCAAGCTTCCAGTGGCTGGTGGCATTCTCTGGCACCTGGCTTCCTACAGATCCAATCTTCAAAGCTAGCACCTTCCTGCGTCTACTCTACTTTCTCGTTGCCTGATCTGAGTGTATAAAAGCCCTCTCTCTGCTCTGAGGATGCATTGATGGCAGGTAAAGAACACTCGGATAAACCAGGATGAACTTCTCATCTCAAGATCATTAACCATATCTTCAAAGTCTTCATCCAAATAAGATATAGTTCACATTTTCTAGGAATTAAGACATGAAATCATTCCAAATCATCATTTAGCCTTCTATACTTCTCAATTTAAACATAGAATTTTGTCTTGATATACAACATAAATTTTGACATAAAATTGTTTTCCCAAAATAATTTCTGAAAGTATCTTTGTTCACTTTCTATTATTAGAACAGAACACTTGAGGCTGGTTACCTACAAAGAAAATAAATTTATTTTAGTTCACAGATTTGGAGACTGAAATTCAAGGTCATGCCTCTTCTATTTGGTCCTGATGAAGGCCTTCTTGGTTGTGTTGCAACATGTTAGAGAAGTGGAAAGAGAAATAGCCACATGCGGAAGACCAATTACATGGGTGAACTCACTTTGTAAAAAAACAAAAACAAAAACCAACGAACAAACACACAAATACACTACCATGAGAACTAACCTGTCTAAGAGAGCAGCATTAACTCCTTTCAAGGGTGGTGTCTCTATAATTTAATGCATTTTTTAGGCACTACTTCTTAGAGATTCTGCTGCATGTAATCACAATACTGGGAACAAGTATGGAGAACATGAACCTTTGGTCAAAAGGGATCAACATCCAAACCACAAGGCTATGTTTATTGATCGTTCACAAAGATACAATGTTACCTGTGTTACTATGACATTCTGAGAATTAAATGAGAAAGCATTGTAAAAGAGTATTCCAGGTTACAAAGAATTAATAAAATATTATTAGTACATTAATATTAAATGTTATTTATAGTGTATTAAATATTGTCTATATTTTATTGTGATTAATAATAGTGGTAATACCAGTGATAATATTACAGTGCTATAGTTTGAGGAAATCTGGAAAGACTTATAAAGTCAAACATATCTTCTCTTTTTTTCTTTTGGTTCTTTGTTTTTAAAATGTCAATAACACATTTATGGATGTTTTTCAGGATTTAACAAAATATGTTCAAGTACAAAAAATATTTAGAAAAAGTTAGTCACAATGGTGTTAATAACAGTCATAAAGAATAACAACAAAGTCACAAACCAAGAGCTCTGAGCAGTTGACCTGGAACGTGTGAAAGAATGCACGCGGAAGTGAGAATCCAACTTTAGAAAAAGTCAAATTGCCAAAGAGATGTTGGATGATAACTCTACTGGAATATGTTGGTTTGGGTTAAACTTGTCTTCAAAAATGTTAATTTTTTCATATATTATTAAATAGTGCACATCTTGTTTTTAGCACCCATCATTTGTATTGATTAGTTGTATAATAATGAGAATTTACAGCATTGTCATAATCCTGACTTCTAGAAACCGCTGGGAATGTTGGCGGTCCATAAAATGGGCTATTGGAAGAGGAGGAGGAGGATGGGGAAAGTGTTGGGGTTGCGGATCCCCATTTTATAAGTCTAAAATGCAAATTGAGACACATGAGAAGAGCAAGTATATATAAGGAGAAAACCATCAAATAATTTCTACAAGAAAAATTTTGGAAGTCACCTATGAGTCATTTACTAGAAGGGGCAGCAGGCTTCAGAGTGTGGAAGATATTTAACATGAGAATAGAAAGACAAACAGGCATCTTTCTTTTAGACAAAAGCGGGGAAACAGATTTCAAGCCAAACAGACAAATTATAGGGTCATGAAAGGACATTGTGGATCCACAGAACTATGACCAGCTGTTAAAAATAGAGCTTAGTGAGTGTCTGTAGTAGCTGAGAGAAGGCTTTGAAGACAGAGACCAGGTACCAAAGAGTGCACAAAGCCAAGCAGTTTTTCCTTTATCTTGAGTGACATGGAAGAACTTCTTACCAAAAAGTATATGATAAATTTACAGTTTAGAAATGCATCTTGAAGTCATGAACATTTTATGTATATCTCTTTATTTCTCACTAAATACATTAATGCATTTATTGAGTGAAGACATTCTGTAACACCTAGAACATGTGTAATCCTCCTGTATGTGTTACTTTCAAGGTCATTGTTACAGATGTTGCAGGTGAGTGAAAAAGTATATATATGGGAGGGAGCCCGAACACAACACCTGTGTTATTCCAGGCCAAATTCAATAGGATTCCAATAACATCCCTTAATTCAGAGAGAAGTGTGAATCAAAGAATGGACTATGGAGCACTGTCTAGGATTTGGAGAGATGAAATGATATATTCAAGGTTTTACACTAAGTGCCAGAATGTTCGAAGTAAATAACCTTAAGGGAGGCCATAGACTTGTAAAATTTGCACATAGAAATCATAGTAAATATGATAAAAATTAAAATTGGTGGCAAGGAAAGTAATTACCAAGATAAAGTATTGCATAGTGTCTTGAAATCTATTCTGAGTTCAACTGTGTGTGTGTGTATTTGAACACTCATGTAACATAACTTCAAATAAGGATTAAAAAACCTATCTAATTATGAAAGTAATATTTAGAGAAGATTAAGATGTTCCAGATAAGAAGAGAACTAGAAATTTCAGAAAGAAAAACAAGGGCTATTAAATTTTTTTTAAAAATGCCTTTGATATACAATCCAGTATGTAGTAACAGGAGATAAACAACTATGTTAAATTTAAAGACTAGAGAATGATGCTATAATCAAAGCAATATGGTACAACTATAGAAATGGGTATACACAACTGGGGCATCATAAATGACCTTCAGCAAATTCACATATTTACAACAAGTTGACCTCTGAAAAAGATTCGTGAAATGGATCTCAATGGAGAAAGACATCCACATAATAAGTGGAGCTGAGAAAAATTGGCTGTCCACAGCCACAATAATGAAGCTGGATCCTTGTTTCATACTATATGCACAAGCCACCGTGAAGCTGGGTGAGGACAAACATGTGAAACCTGGAACTACTGGAGGGAATGGAAGGGAAAGGTCGATGACATTTGTGTGAACAACGATTATTTTGAGGAGGATATAATATAAACTCAATACACCAGTCACCCAAAATGAAAGTAAACAAAATAAACAAATAGGACAAAAGCTTCTAAGGAAACAACAGAACGAGAGAATGTATGTTCGTACTATACAGCTAACAAGAGATTAATTTCCAAAATGTGTACAGAACTGATATAGTGCAATAGGAAGAAACACGAGGCACCTGATAAGTAGACAAAGGCCTTTCAATAGATATTTCTCGAAAGAAGATGAAAAAATTATATATATGTGAAATATGCTTGACATAAGTAATCATTAGCAAAGTGCAAATATGAATCACCATGAGATGTCACTTTACCCCCGCAGAACGGTTGTTACCAAAGAGAAAATACTGGGGTTGAAGCAGATGTACATAGAGAACTCTGCTATGCTGCTTATGCAATGCAAACTACTGCAAAGTGTGGAAGTTCCCTAGGAATTTAAAAACAGAACCACCATATGACCCTGCAATACCGCTACTAAGTATAAATAAAAACTGAATAAATAAAGGAAGTCAGTTTGCCGGGGACATTGCTTGGCCGTGCCTATTGTAGTAGTGCAACCAGGAACGAAGATATGACGGCAAGCTAGATGTCCATCAACAGATGAATGGCTAAGGAAAACGTGGCGTGCCTCCAGAGTGGCACGTTATTCATCCGTAAAAGAAGGAAATCCTGTCATTTGCAAGGATTAAGCTGGATTTCATCATGTAATGTGAAATGAGCCAGGACCTGAAAGATGGAACTACGAGGTCATCACGTACGGAACTTGTAAAGGCTGGCTTGATGGAAGGTGAGAATAGAGTGGTGGCTACCAGAGCTCGGGAGGACAGGGAAACATTAGCCAGTGAGAACCGCGTTAGACGTAGATAGGAGCAAGAGTTTCTGGTGTGCTGCTAACTGTACAATAAGGCACCGGTAGATAGTGAATGTGTGCTTCATATCTCAAAAAAAGCTAGAATAACTGGAATGTTTTCATCAAAAAGTAAAGATAAGTGATTTGAACTACTTTTTTGCTCTAGTTTGTATCATTTATTTACAGTGATGTCATCATAGATGTGTTTACAACCATCAGAGAGTTCTAGAAGTAACTTTGTAATTTAGAAGCAGAAACCGGAATGTCATAAGTATGTAGGATTATTTTGTTAATTTTCAATGATAATGACAATTTTAGTTACAAGAGCATCCCAATAACTTTCCCATTTAGTCCATATTGACCAGAAAAAATGAAAATACTTATCATGCCTACTCAGAGTTTTGGTGTTATTGCCATAATTTTAACTTCAATAGAATTTTTTGAAAGTAATTACTATCTCCAATTTTAAGACCCATGACTGCTAGACCAATTAATTAGTAATTTTTTGATTAATAATATACTATGGCAAGAGAAGAATGTTGAATAATTTTAAGTGAAAGCTGGAAATTCAAAATTTAAATAAAGGTGTTTTTACACATTCCAGGAAAATAATTGTGCAATCTACATTCAGTACACCTAAGGAAATCACAAATTTCTTATCAACTAGTATCTTCATAAAGACCAAATTCCTTTCAGTAACTTGCCTGCCTTTTAAAAAATGACAGACTTAAAATAGTCCTACTTGTATCTTAATATTTCACAGAATAGTAATGCTTCTCTGGCAGACAAGTTATGAAGCAATGGATTAATATCTGATCAATGACATATAGCAATCAAGATCAGGACAATCCTCTGTCAGTAACTAAAAGTAGAATAAAGTCTCTCATTATTAAATTTACATATTATTTCAAACTAAATGGGGTGCATTGCAAAGCAGGATTTAATTTCAAATTGAAGAGACAATCATGACTGAGCAGCAAGAGGTTCTATAGGTACTCCTCAGATGTGTAACTGGAGAGTGCATGGTTAGGTATAATAACACTCCTGTAGGCTATAAGTAGCACGTAAGGACGCATGTCATTTGCCTTAGAAAACTGTGAGGGGTAGCTCAGCCACTGCAGGATGTTCTCAGAGGTAGTGTAAAGAAAGGACTTTAATTTAGAATCAATAATTTGATAGGTATTGTAGATATCATAGTGTTTTATTAATTCTTAGAACAAGATATTTGCTTATATTCCCAAAGCAGAGATTTGTCATCATTTTTGAGACTAGTCAACGCCCACTGGAGAAGCGAATGACCTGACCTAACAAGCGTTGGTCACTGTAGTCTACTGTCATACCACCCGGCTTTAAGATTTAACTATGCTTGATTTTTAGCATTTCACAGCTCAGTGCAATGGGTTCAAATCTCAGAGCTTTTGCAGTGGACTCAGAAAGTGAAACTAGGGAACAAATCTGAACAATACGGTGCGATGATTAAAGCTTCTACAAAGTGCTAAGCTGCCTGAGAAGCCCAACTCGTGTAAGGTGAGGAAGTTCGCTTGCTTTGCAGGCTTTTCTTGAATTTCTGTCTTAAGTGAAAAATAGTGTGAGGCTTTCTGATTTTTTATTTAATTTTATTTAAGCCCATTCTTATTTATTCAAACTTCGTTCATGTGCATCTGACCTATTCCTCACTAGTCATGTATGAAAAGCTGAGTTATGGACACATAAAATGACATTAGACTCCAGTTATAAAAAATCATCCTGTCTGTGTTCTCTGTGACATTCCTAGAGCAGAAGGCAGAGACACAAGTGTGTACAATAAGACAGTGTGCTACATGTCCGCGTAAGTCTAAGGAAAATTGCCAGAACCAACTAACTCAAGATAATTGTGGATAGATGAAATACAATAATTTGAAATTGCCCCATATAACACATCAGTGGGGTCTAGAAGGATGAGCACAAGTAGCTAAGTAGCCCGACTTTATGGAAAAGGTAAGAGACATTTTCCTGGGGAAGAAATTTCTGTTTTTGAATCAAAGGCAGGAGAGCCTTCTGTGTTCACAGAGCTGCAATTGTTGGTATATTGAGATAGAAAATTGGGCTTATGTGCTCTTTTGAGTTGTATTTGCTTTGAAAGTATCTAGCCTTTGAGAAACGTAAGAGAATATGTTGATGTTGAAATGGACCCAGGAGATGAAAGGACAGTGTACTGGAGGGCATGCAGGCGCAAGGTTCCTAGAATGAGGTGATGACCTTGTGCCCCACTGCGGGATGTGGAGGTGGGGGTGCAGGTGTGGGGAGAACGCTTAAGCTCTTGAGGAGGACCCACGGAGGTTTTTGGGGTTCTGATTATATTATACTATTATTTATGAGGAATTTAAGACATCTCATAGAAACATGTAAAATGCAATGCAAAAAAACATATTAGTTTATAGAATTGGATTGCCGTCAGGGGAATTGATGATTGCGCAGTTAGCAATTGGACTGAAGTAGAGGGAGAAAATGAAAATAATCCCACAGCATCTTTGCTTAGCAAACAGGGAGATGTGATTCCGAAGTAAGATACAACATGTGAAAATTACTATTCCTGGAGAGAAAATAAGTTCAGTTTTCTAAACAATAAGTTTATATATTCTTGAATCCTCTGGGTGGGAATATTCAAGTAACAGTTGTATATTTTTGTTTAAAATCTGGGAGAATAATTTGAGAGTATTAATGTAGGCACAAGATCATCTGTTTCCTTCAAAAATGCACCATAAAATTATTCTAAAGCTTAGAGGATTACTGCTTGGATTGGGCGTGTCTCCACGGGATAGACGGATCTAGGGCTGGTGTGGTTGATCTCCATGCTGCTTCTTGTCTTCTTATCCTGGCCTTAGAGGCCGCCGATAGGGTGCACAGCGTCCTCAAGGTGCCTCAGGTTGTGCCTAGCAAAATCCGTATGCTTCCTATGTGCCACTGGCCAATACGAATCGCACAGTCGAGCCTGTAGTCTAAGACCGTGGGATGTACATTCTGCCTGGAAGAAAATATGGCAAGGGTGGGCAGCAACATGATGAAACAGGGCAATCCTGAAGTGTCGTGTTCGGTCAACAGTGTTGGTGGCCTCCGGCGGAGAGGTAAAGTAGAAGGTGACAGAAGCAGCCTCACAACCATGAACAACCGAGGATGATCGCCTGAAAAAGGAAGAAGAGGAGGGCGAGGTAAAATCGGGAGATGAGCGAGTTTCTGAAGTGAAAAGAGGGGAAGGGTAGGAAACAGGAAGCAGTGCCGCTTTCTAGGCGGATCTCCAAGTCGGAAGGAGAGTGTCTTTTACGTGTCGGCTTTGAGATCATCCATGAGGCTGGTTTTGGGTACAGGCAGAGGCTGAAGGAAATTGCAATGAGAAATGATGGGAAACAAGGAAATAAAAATAGTTTCAAACTATCTCTTCAGCAAGTCCATCCATGAAAGAAAAGGTACTAGAGAGAGAGAAGCTGGTAGACTGCCTGTGTTTTATGTTATTTTTATTTTTATTTTTTTGGTGGTTAAAAAATCTTTTTACTTTGGAATACATTTGTATATTTGCAAGAAAGCACTGAGGATCTAGAGAAGACTTCTATATGCCCTTCATGCAACTTCCCCAACTGTTACCTGTGCCTTTGTCAAACTAAATAATAAAAATCGTACAGAACTATTAGTTAACTGAAGATCATGTGGAGTTTGACATTTCCTGCTCCCCTCCAGCCCCTACAACTAATGGCGTTTTCCTGCTCCATGTCTGAATCAGGACACCTCACTGTGTGCACTTGTACATCCCACTGTGTTCCTGCGGGCTTTGGTGCTTTTTCAGGCTTTAAGTGTTTTTATGACCGTGCCAGATTTGAGGAGTACAAGCAAGGAATTTTGTACAATGACTTCAGTAATGGTATGTCTGACATTATTTCTTACAATTAGACTACAATTACGGATTTTAGAGAAGATCAATTAAGTGAAGCACTTTTTCTCATGGCCTCGTGTCTGGCGTACATGTGTTCACAAGGCTTGTTTTCTGGCTACAAGTGTTTCCCACCATATCTGTATTTTAAAAAGTCATATTTCTCTAAGACCTGTTATAAGGTAGTAGCGGTTGGAAAGTGATTTCTAATTTTCAAATAATGATAAATTGAAAGACGCTCGTACCATTAATGTGAACACTATAAAATGTAAGCACAACCAGACTGACTTCTTGCTATAATTACATAATTTATTCCTCAAATTTTATTCCTGTTTGCCAAGAACTACTGTAGTAGTATATAAGTTTATAAATATTAATGCAATCCAGTACTTAATTCAAGGAATTCCTGTGTTAAAAAACATACATCTATAGTTATCATCACAAAATCTTTGTGTATATCAATTAATTGAAGTGGAAAATATTTCCGTTATGTTTTCATGAGGTTTAAAAATCATAACTGCATCAATATATATTAAAAATGCTAATCTTCCATCCTTATTCAAAGGAAAACATATGTAAATCTATGGACAAAGTTTGAAAAAATTCTATGAATTTATTTTTTAATGTAAAAGGTTGTGGCTTTAAAATGTAGAAACAGAAAATTGGCTGCTGTGTTTGGAGGGAGGAAAATTCATCAAGGTAAGAAGGTAAATGCATAGAAAAGGAGAAAGGAGAGAAAATTTTCTGTCTCATTCACATCTTAAAGGAGAAGTGTTGAAAGCAACTGTATGTGCACATGCTTAAATGTCAAGGCATTTCTAAACTTTATTTAGCTGGATAGAAGAACATGGGGTGGTATTTATAGGAATCACTCAAATTTCGAATCTCTTTCATCCATAATTCTTCAGAAGTATCTAAATAAGTTTCATGATTTTTTTCTTTTAAATCTCATTACCTGCATGTTTTCATTCACCTTATTCTTATAAAGGGATAATGGAGGTATGTAAGACATTCTTAGATGTGCTTTAGCTTAGTATTTTGGCTTTTTCCTTTATTAATTTCAAACCACTTACAAACAAATTTAGTATTGAAAGAGCTAATAGCATTTTCATGTCTTACTACTTTACTTGCAAAATGTATACACTAGTTGAGACAAGAACAAAATCTCTATTCTAGACTTTCGTTTATTTGTATTTCATCTTTATACATAGGTACTTAGGACTCACTGGGTTGCATTTACATTCGTGTTTGTTTGATTTTGTCCTGGGGAATAATTGATTTATTTATTTGTGACTCTAATAAGTTACATACCTTGCTGGGACTGTACTGATTTTCAAATGAAAGGACAAATGACAACTGAATACACATATGTTGTTACTGGAAAACAACAATGGGATGAACACAATTTCCTTTCTTTTCCTTGAACTTTAGTTTCACAGAAATGCACATTAATCCACAAAGTTGGAGTAAGAGCATCTGAATATTTTTCTTTTGAAAGGAGAAATGGCAAAAAGACATCGTTTTATTTGAAAGTGGAAAAAATTATGAAAATTTTGGAATCTAAATGGAATTGGGTGGAATTGTATACCAATTATAGTATAATTCCAATATGGAAATAACAGGTACAACCAAAGCACTCGCTTTTGCAAGAACTTGTTACAAGTGGGAGAGAAGAGCAACCAAGTGGAGTGATGGTCAAAGAGGGAAAATATCCCAACGTGACATAATTAACACAAATACCAGAAAAAGGCAGAAGCACGGGGTTCTCTCAAGTTGGTAGGTCACATAGGCCGTAACCCAACAGCACTTTGGTTTTATGAGAGAGAAATGGACACTTGCATGCTTGGCTAGAATTCTGTTTGGCTCAAATGAAAATCAAGTTTTGAGAGTGAAAAGGAAACACACGATGGTGCAGAGTTGGTGAGGTGAAGGTTTGCAAAGGGAAACAGGAGGCCTCTGATGAACGATGGCAATAAAGAAGCAAAGACTGAATCAACAGACAGACAAATGATCTAGACCCATGTAAGTTTTGAACAGAAGTCCAGAAAATTACTGTGCACTTGTTTTCCTATGTAATGTGACAGAAGCAAGACTGAGTGAGGGAACATGGAATGTGCAGACCTAGAGAGGAAGATGATGTTACAGTTCAGAGGTTAACTGATGGTAATGAAAGGGCCTGCTTTCTTCTCAAAAAGTAATCTAAAATATAAATTTAGAAAAAAAAAACACACCTGACTTATAGCATGTTTGTTAAACTGAAGTGCTTATTTTACTTGATAATAATTTCTTGCAATAAACTAGGAGAGAAAACTTTAACAAGGCAAATAATGAATAGAAATGAACCTAGGAGAGACAAAAGGAATAACAGTTTCCATGAAAAATTCATACACTAATTGAAACAAGAGAGAGATTAGTGGAGAACCAGTGCCTAAATAATTTGACATGCACATGAACGAAGAACCAATGCTAAAATAAGTGTACTAGACTGCAAGACCAAGTGGTAACGGTTTCCAAACAGAAGTGGAATGTTAAAAACAAAGAAAAATAAAAAATACACCAACACACACTTGTAGGGATTTCCAAAAAGTAATAAAATGTTGAAGTGACAATAATGTGCAGATTGCTTTACTTTTAAAACCATAGTTCAAACGATATTAATATCTTTGATAACATAGGTATAGAATATAGATATTTTTAAATGTTTCATGTTTTAAAGAAGTAATAGTGTGTTAAGGAAAAGCAATATGAGACAAAATTTAGTGACAGAAAGAATAAAATACTGAAGAACAAAATTAAGCATTAAAAAGTAGAAAGACATGTGAAGGAGACCCAGAGAAAACTCTAGTATCCACACTTTAAAGTATACTGCTTTTCTTTATGTAGCAGAAATTGGCTCCTGCTGATTACACCATGTAGACCTCCACTTTAAGCCTTGGGTCCTTTGGCCACTGTCATTGATAAGTGTCCAGTTTGCCAACAGTAGAGTCGACACCCGAACCTGCAGTATATCACTGATCAGGGAGGCTGAGGCAATCGGCTTCCTTGTGAAAGGCTGGTGACTGTGGCCCTCTTTTTCATTGCAGTGACAGGTTTGCTTTCACAGGAGAATGTACACCTGATCTCTTTATGTACATATGGGTGTTTTCGGCCTGTAGTGATTATGCCATCACCACAAGTAATAGATTTATAGAGTGCCTTACGAGTTATCAGTAGCTCACATACTTTGTCCAAGTGAATGCCTAGCTTTGTTTTCAGATCTCACATTCAGAACGTAGGCTAGCTTACTGAAAGCTGAGTTTCAGAGTGAGTTAGGAAATATCATCCTGTGGAGGTGGGTTGCCTCACTTACTTTTTCATTGCTGTGACGCAAAACTAACATCCACAAATTATGAAAGAAAAGGTTTATTTTAGCTCACAGTTTCAGAAGGTCACAGTCCACTCATGGGCAGCCAGCAGCAGTGGGAGCACATGGCAGAGGCCGAGGTGGAGGCAGCTCCTTACAACATTGCTAACAGGAAGCCAAGTCAAGGCAAGTTGGGAATTGTCTCATAAGGATGGCCAGAAGCAGCTTATATATGTTTCCAGTCCCCTCCCAGTGATCTGACCCCATCCAGCCTCTCTGTTCCACTCCTTCCAGGTGTGGAAGGTGTGGTAAGCCCCCACCACACACCTGTAATCCAATCTACATGCTTGCAATCCATCCTTCCAGATCAGGCCCCAATCTCTCGACATTAAATGGTTCCACAGACAATTCATAACATCTAAACACTTGAGACTGTTGGAGGACATTCCAGATCCAAGCCACAATATGGGTCCTGTACTTACTTGAGAATCATAGCACAGTATAAAGACACCTGCCTTTCCAGACATCATGTGTTCAGGGGCTCATGGGAGGGGGGTGAAATGCTCTCTTCTCAAGTTACCTAATTACTCAAAGATTGATAAATTGATATATTAGTTAACTCTGTCGTCACTGGGAAAACATACCCATCTGCCATAGCTTAAAGGAGGAAAGGTTTAACTTGCACTACTGTTCAGAAATACCAGTTCAGACTTGGCTGGATCCATTTTACCATTGAGCTCCAAATAACATCAAAACATATGAAACACAAAACAAAGATAAATGTAGCAAAGTATGCACAAGATCTGTTCAGAGAAAAGTACAAAATACAAAGAGGTTAAAGAAGACATAAATATTTATTCATAAATAATAAACAAATAAAAAAATTGGTCACCTTGATATTGTTAAGATGCCTATTATTATCTAAATGATCTGCAGTCTCTATATGTTTTCAACCAAAATCTTTTCAGTATTTAAAAAATTACAATGTATTTTTTAAATGGCCTATATCAGTCAGAATTTATTGTAAAAGAAAAGCACAGAAGGACTTAGACTGCTCGACCTCAAGACTTATTCTGAAGGAGCAGTAATTTACTTAAGTATTTGTGTAAGAATTCATCAATGAAATTGGATAGAGAACCCAGAAATATAGATCCACATATCTATAATAAATTCATTTTTAATAAAACTTCCAAGATAACCCATAGTATAAAAAAACAGTATTCTTAAAGATATTCCTTTGGAATAATTAGATACCTTGTAAATAAAAGTGATAATCATCTTTAATTAGCTCAAAAAGACAGAAATACTATCTAAACTGAGATCATATACTTAAAGTAAAAAAATACAAAGGAAAAATACAAGAAAAATTTAAGAATTAGTGAGGCTATGTTTTTGGAGTATAACACTAAACAAATGGATCAAGTCAGAAAGTTATAGGTTAGTCACATTTTATTAATACTGAGTACTTATACGATAGCCATTAAAAAGTTAGGACACTAACAAGGTAAACCAGAAGGCTCTGAGAGCCTGAGATGGGGTGTGTGAATGTGGGTACATGGTAAGCAGTTGACTACCTTTTGTCACGAAGAATTCTTAATGCTGAATGAAATGTATAACCTTGTAGAAACAGATGGTGGCTATTTTGAAAAAAAAACCTTCATAAAAGATAACATATCACTGGCAAAAGAATATGTGAGCAGTTATCCAACATCATCAGTGATAGGCACTTCAAGTTAAACCATAAAGAACTACCACTTTACATCAATTTGAATAGCTAAAAATAATAGGTTGACAGCTAGAACTTTCATATATCACCATATGGGAAACTTTCATATGTCAATATTCACCTTGGAAATAAATTTGGCATTTTATCAAAATGCCAAATACATATCAAATAAATCTAATAATCTTCAGGTCCCAAGAGAAACAAAAACAAGACTTGTCAAATAAACTATCTATATTATCAAAACTGGAAATAACCAAAATGTTTATTAACTCATTAATGTACAAATTTCATATATCTATATACAATACTGCTCAGAAAAAAGAATATACATACATATTGAATATTATGTTAAGTGAAAATGGCAGGTTAAAATGACTCTGCGTTACACACTTGTATGAGGTTTTCATACACACACACCTGAGCACACACGCAATTAAATTAATGGTTGCTTGGGAATGGATGAGAGAGAAATGATGGAAAGGGGTCAGTGAGTAACAAATGCTTTACATCACATTCTATGAAACTTGCCAAACTTTACACTTAAAAAGAGGGCATCTTTGAATATTTAGACACTTGAAATAAACATAATAAAGAATTAAAAGGCAAACTACCAATACTTGCAGCATGTGTCCCACACCAAATATTCAATTATCACACAAGGAAGACTAATAAGGAAAATTTAAAAATTCTAATAATTCCTGAAAATAGGCAAAGAACAGGAATAACAAGAAAGCCGACACATGAAAGTAATTCAATGCAATTTAAAGAAATGTAAAGTAAAATTATGAGGAGATAATATCTTCATTTGAATCCTTAGTAGACTCGAACAAGTTTGGCAATGTTTTCTGCGAGGCTTGTCAAAAGGCCTTATAATATACATATATATTTATGTCAGATGATATTTTGACAAAATCTATCAAAGAATCCTAAGTTTAATTTGGAAATTCTCCACTCAAGACTGTCGTATGTCCGGTCTATTTATATGCAGGGATGTCCTTGCCGTGTTGTTTGTAATCACGTGACAATGGAAACACTAATTGTGGCCATTGGGGAAACTGAGTCAACTTGTTGTTTCTGGGGAGTGGCCAGGGTATAGCTTTCAGGTGTGTGTTGTCTACTTAGGGCCTGGAAGTGGGGAGGGGCAGGGCGCCTACCTGGCAGCTTGAACTGAGAAAGGGAGGGAAGAAGATGCATTGTTGCAGCCTCTTCCTAAAAAGCTCTGGCCAGGCCTTGAGCCGAGGGGGGAAGACTGTGGTTTGCTCCTGGCTTGCACGGGTCACCCCTTCCCATGTCTCCGCATAGGGTCGCAGCGGGCGACCATCTTCAGCCGCTTTCTTGGACCCCCATCCCAAGGAGGTGCGCACTGGCTATCCTGTAGTATCAGACTGGCACGAGCCTGAGCAGCTCTCCCATGTGCACACGACGAATTTGGACTATCTCCTCTTCAAACTTGTAAGTCCTCCAAGTAACTTCCCTTTATCGCCATAATTCTGTTAACTCTGCCTCTGTTAGAACCCTAACCAATACACTAATGTCACCATAAAAGCCAGGCCACGTGAGCTGTATTTCTGGCACAGACAAACGCAGTCATTAGAAAAAGAAAAAGTTAAAAGCTATAGGAATTTTATGAACTATGCATAATTGAAAGAAACTTTCAGAATGCAAATGTAATTGATTATGGGATTAAACTGAAGGCCCATGACTATACACACATGTCCACACCTGTGTACACATACACACGTGTGTGTGTGTGTGTGTGTGTGTGTGTGTGTGTGCAGATAACTGCGCATGTTTGGGGATGCTTTGTCTACACAGAAAAGAAAATGTTACTTTAAATTTTATTTTTATATCATGAAGGCAAAGTGATGTTTATCTTAGTGTTTGAGATTAGAGGGAAACCTTATCTTTTACAGGAATTTATGTTTGTAATCTTGATTTCCTAATTCAATAATTGACAATGTGTATTCTCTAAAGTGCACAAATATCAGAAAAATAATAACCAAAAGGTTATATTATTAGTCATTCCACACCCTGTTACAATTAGAACACTCAGGTCCATTTTTTTCTGAATGCAGTGAGCTTTTTGGTGCATTTAGAGTTCTGTTTTTGCCAATGTAGATCCCTGCTGTTGTTTACAATGATTTTCAATTAATACGGTCATTTGTGGTCTAAGCAGGCAGTCTAATCAGTTGATGTATGTTTTATTGGTAAAGCCTTCTACTTTACCTGTTTGATTTAGATATTGCCAGAAGAGAAAATGCCTTGCTTAATTCTGATGTTTCAGAATAATATTTTAATTTTAGGTGTTTTCTTGAGTGACTTGCTGCTGATAAAACTAACTATGCACAATATTTGAAAACTTTCTGTGTCATGCTGCTTTAACAAAGTTCCATTAGCTAAAAATAAATTTGTAGGAACTAGCATAATATGGGCCATATCTACTTTTATATCTAACTTATTTCCTGAGACTCCAAAGACTTATGAAAAATTTAAAAATAAATTATGTAGACAGATATTTAAAAGCAACAAAGATTCCAGGTTCTCATCTTGCCATGAGATTTAATTATGCCAATATATATTTCTGGAGTATAAATTCAGGTAGGGAAATGTTTCATTACTGGCCACTGAATTATACAATGGAAGTTGGATGAAAAGGAAAAGATGGCAAATATATGGATTTTAAAGGGAGTAAAATGTCATATTTTATCCATCTGCATTTTATAATAAAAACTCTAAAAGTATAACAAAGATGTAATATTTTACTTAAGTTTTCTAATATGCTTCTTTATGAAGTCTGTGGATATAGCAAGGAAGAAAAATATGAATTTGGCATTAATGTGTGCATAGAGAATGGGGACAAATTGCACAGGGTAGATTCAGACAAACTAAGCAATCAGGGAACGGAACTATGGACGCAAGTGCCCAGAATTAAGGCGAGTTAACGGAGAGGGTGGGGAGAAGTGACGGAGGAGGAGAGCATGGAGGCAATTATTAGAGTGTCAGGCAAGTCGTTCTCGTTGACTGTTGTCCTGAGGCCCAGCATTCACAGTGCCAGGACTTATTTCTTTGACAGCCAGGAGTATGGAGGCAGGGCCTGGCTACAATGGTCGGAGGGCCACTATGAGGAGCGCAGAAGGCCCTACTGAGGCTTTCATGAGAGGAACAAAGATAGTGTGTTATTCTGATTTTTTAAATTATTTTTCTTTCTAGCATTGTTTTCTTTCTCATTTGTAATGTGAAGTGTGTGGAGATTCTTAGCAAATATGTCACAAATAAAAACTGTCCAATATACTTTAGTCTTTTTTCTTCAGTCTCTGCCTATTGCTCATTGACAAAATTCAAAGTATCGTAACATTTGTTTTTAACACATTCTAAAACTGCTATTCAAAATGCAGTCTAGTTATACTTAACCAAAAAAAATAAAAGAAATTGCTCATATCTATGGTGCTATAACTGTGGCCCCAAAATAACTATTCACTGTGTATTTTATGTTGCACCACAGTGAATTACACACACTGTGTATGTGGAAGAAGTCATGCTAAAGGCTCATGATTTTTCTCTACTGTCACCATAAATGTCATGATATGGTAAGAGGAAAGAAGGGCCCAGGTTTTTATTTTCCAAGAAAAATGGGTATAACCTTATAGTTACAATATACTTGTATGTGTGAGTACAGGGATGCGTACTTACCACATTTTTAAGTAAAAACTCCCAAATTGCACTACCATATCTGCAATTCTATAACTGTTTTTCTTAATAGTTGCTGTCATGTTCTAGAGCATCACAAGCGATCTTAGACTCAGTAATTGTCTAGGTGGCACAGGCATATTTTGATTCTTTTATCATTTAAACAATTGCCATGGATAATATTTATTAGAAGAATTTTAGAAGAAGGCAGACTCCTTGGGATTTTGTATTATTTGCATTTCCTTAGAAATGGGAGACGTAGGTGTAATAATCATGGTACCATTGCTATATTTTTGACACTTATGATCTAGTACAGTCTGCAGTTTTACATGTGAGGAATAAAAGTAGGAAAAATGATACGCATTTATTGAGTAGCTCTAACTTGCCAGGCCAAAAACTCTGCTCAGTATTTTAAAGCTAGTATTTTATCTACTCCCAAGAGCAACATGGTATGGCCTCCTATTTTTAGATGATGTAATTGAGTTCTTCAGAGGCTAAATTATGTTCCTGAAACATCAAGATTAAGGTTAAGACTCAGGTTGAGTAATGATGACTCTAGATTTCATGTTAGTGAGTCTTTCATTGTGCTGTCACTAAGTTCCCTATGCCAAATTTCACCATAATTAAGATTCAATCTTCTGAATTAAGTTGTAGTATTTTTCTCCAATTAATTTTAGTTAATTATGAAGAATTGATACATAAAATATGAAGTTGTTTTTTTTTTCATTAGAATTAGAAAACCCTAAAAACAGTGTCATAAACTTTCCCTGTTTAAGGAACTTCAAGTACTTTCCAGCCAGGCTACTGGCGTGTTGAATCTGTCCTCCCCTATTATGAAGTTTGTCCAGACTATGTTTATACAACTCTTAACTCAAAACCAAGTAATACTCAGACACGATTAAGAGCTGGAGGCCAATCTGGGTGGTTAGAGCATTTGCTTAGCATGTGCAAGGCCCTGGAACTCTTAAGAATAATTCTAACTTTAGGGATAAGAAAACATCTGGTTTTATATCACAAAATTGTCAGAGATATTTATTCGGATATCATCTAGCTCTATTTTTAGCAAGCATCAATTTTGAACCTTGTAAATATGCCACATATTTAACCTAGAATTGTATTTCTTGAAAGGCTGTTAGTGTCTACAGTTCCTACTCCACTCTGCTCAGCTACACCTGTATTATAGAGGTGTTTCATGTGACAGTTATTGTAGATTTTTTTGATACCAAGATGAGTAAGCCAAGTTCTTCATTGTTGTGGAACACAGGTGCTTGCATGTAGATACCTATGAATCAGGTAGGTAAACTTCTATTATCAAACAATGTGGTAGAAATGGTTAATAATGACAAGGTGACATGGAGAAGAAACAAAGCGTTTGAATGCTCCTGAGCCTCAGTAAAGGGTAAGTGTTAAAGTGCTTTGGGAACAAAACTACAACAAGCAAATAGGACAGCTATGGTTGTCACTCTGTGGAGTGCTAGGTAACCTAACACTCTGTAGTTTCAGAGATTATTATATTCATAACCAATCATTTTACCATCTTGAAGGTGATTGAAATAGAAGTCAGAATTAATATCACATCCTTCTAAAGCACTCTAAAGTGAGTTTCATCTGATAAAATTATGATGGTTTTCAAGGTAACTGAAATAGATGGCATCATCGCTTTCCAGGCTGGCGAATTCATCGCTTTCAGAATGTAGCCTGTTTAACGTATTGGTGCAGTACTGATTCTCTATACTGTGAAACAATGTGTAGATGAAAAAAAAAAGAAAATTATGATTGAAATCATTTGAATAAAATCTGTTACACCTTGAAAATATATTCAAGTGAAAACTAACAAACAAAAGTAACTTACTTTGAATGTCTTTGTTCAAAAGAGACATTTTCCCCATTTTATTGCTATGTATAAGTATAATACATAAAGTATACATTGATCTTGAGTATTTTGTGCATATGCATATCATGGCAAGCAATATTAACTTTTGAAGCATAGAGGCAGGCTAAGGTCAAGTGTAATTGGTTTTATTTTCTTGAACAAGAGTTTGATGTTTATATAGAACATGTGTATACTAATCTACTTCTTATTTATAATTTCCCTTCAAGCCAGCACCCCATTACTATATTTAATGATTGTTTTGAAATATGAAATTAAAATAGTGTGACCTGAACACTTTACATATAAAGTAGTTGACTTGTATACGTTAATTTGGGTTTACTTAATTGAATCTCTGTGTGACTCACAAGGATAGCAGAGTGTATGTGTGTCTATTTATACTGGTATCCTTCATTTAGTCAATCATTCAGCAATTAGTTTCTGTGTGCTAACATTCTGTACAACCTGTGCAAGGTATAGGGTCAGTAATGGGGAAAAAATGAACAAGGCCTCTGCCCTCCTAGAGCTCCCTGTTGGATGAAGAGACAAAGAAATCCAATGACTAAGGAACAAATAGATGAGCACAAAGTTACAAGTTGTGATACACAGGATCAGAATACATGCAGTGAGAGTGTATAATAATAAGGACTTATTTGTGTTGCTTGGTTCCCAGAAATTCTTCATGAAATTGGCATCTGATCGATTGAAAAGAGCTAAAGAAGCAAAGCGTTGGTTGGACAGTGAAAATGGATTAAGTCGATGTGGTCTGTGTGACAGGCAGAGGCAACTGCAAAATTCCTAAAGCAAGAAAAATAGTTCCCATTGAGTAGCTGAAGGATGGTCAGCTGAGCTGGGATGGAGGGCCATGGAGTGAGCCTAAAGTGGAAGAAGCTGAAGCCAGTGACACAGGACCGTGAAGGACATGGTCAGAGGAGGAGACCATGTCACACTAGAGCATGTTGAATCCATGTGCCTACACGCAGATTGAACCCTTCAGATCATTCATGTGCTGTATACTGTGTATTCAAATTTTGCACTATTTGCCAATTCATTCATTAAGCCATGTTAATTGGTGAAACTTAAATATAGAGGATCAAACAATACGGTATCTCTCTCTTTATCCTTGATAAAATTAAAATAAAACTGGGATAGGCAGATTTTGAAAAAGTGAATTTTATCATAATAAAATTGTGTTAATTTTAACAAAAATTTTGATACTAAGAATTGAAGACAGGATCTTCACACAAAGTCCCCTATAGCCTACTTTTTATTTTTATAGTTTGAGATAAAGTCCCACTAATTTCTGAGTTTCTCAAAGTTGTGATCCTCCTGCCTCAGCCTCCCGGAATGCTGGAATTGGTTATAAGCCTGTACTACCAGCCTTGGCGATTGTAACATTTTACTTAGGAACATAATTATGCTTTCAAGAACCAGGACAGGTATTCTAGAGGAGGTGATTTTCATTTTGGACCTGGTGGTGAGCATAGTGCCCAAATCACCCTTTCTCCAAGTAGCCCCAGTGTAGGGAGATTTGTCTGGAATGGATTAGAGAGAAGGCGCACTGCAGGAAGATTTTGATGCAAGTTTATAATATAATGTTACAAGTGAGATTTGCAGTTTGTTGCTGGCTAGGGTTGGTGCTGTCAGACCTTGGTGTGGTCCCCTCATTGCCAACAATCGCTTATCTTTGCACAAGAAATTCACCTCTCTTCTTACTTGCCCCGATTCTTGGATGTCCCTATTATATATCCTTCTTTTGAGGAAATGGTGGCTTGCAGAAAGTGCTTAGTTCTCCACATTGTGAACCCAGATACCACGTGCAAAGCCCAGGGAGTGGGGATGGGCACGTGGATCACCTTTTCATCTTAAGAAACCCCTGAAAAATTCTCACTTTTAGTTGAAATTCCACTCTGTCCATTTCAACATGACCAGATAAGAGTTGTCAGTGACACTTTTAGACTTTAGCATCACTGCTGTAGCCAGAATTCCAGGTGCCCCTTAGCCTCCGCCAGGTGCTATTCTATGTGACTTCTTGCACCTATGGAGTTTTCTTTTTCAATGTCATTCTGATATTATCTAGAGTACAGTCTTCCTGAGATCTCTAAATTTGAGTTGAAACAAAATTCTCGATAGGAGCTACATATGAAGTGTGATCAAAAGCATTGTGCTGTCATAGTTGCCTTGATATTCTGAACAGCGATTCAAATCATTTACTTTTATGGACTTTTTGACCTTGGAAAGAGCCGAAAATTGTACTGTGACAGATCCAGTGTATAAGATGGGTGAAGAAACAACGTAGTGTTTTCGCAAACATTTCTCTTGGATGGGCACTTGGCAAGAGCACTCTTTGTATTTTTAATCACACCTCGTGAAGACATTCACAGAAGATGACTTTGATAACTGTTTCAAAAGTGGCTGGAATGATAGGATAAGTGCATTTGAAGGAGAAAGGATATTTCGAGAGGCATTAGTGACAATATGTTTTTTGGTTTAACACAGTTTTTAAAATTTGAACAATCACTGGGCTTTGGCCCTTGCTTCCTGTGTGTGAAGGCATTTCTGTGTGGGCTTCTGGCTGTTGGGTTGACAAACTGGTTGACTGTCTCCTGTCTTGAGGTGCTTATTTAATGTGTTGGCACCATTTCTTGTGCTGTTAAATCAGCATGTCCACATCCACAAGTTCTAGGAACTAGAGTGTAGACACCTTTGGGAGCATGTTCGGCCTACCATAGTTCGGCAAATGTCAGTGTCAAATTTTGAATTCCAAACACTTTGGTCCCCTAGAACATGATGAAGACGGGTTTTTTATTTTCTCAATAAAGAAGGATCTAACAAAAGTTTAAAGGTGCTGAGAGATAAAAAGCTGCAGGATTCCTCTTCATTTTTCTACCTAGTTGCATGTCACTATAGTGACATTGTCCCACTGAAGGGAACACGAGTGGCTTTGAAATGCTCCTCCGTGCAGCACCTTGTGACGTTGAGATCTAGAAAAGCATTAATTTCGTTCTTCCTCAGAAGGGAGTCTGTCACTCCTCAGGAAGTCTCTTTGAAGCAGCTGCAGCTTTGGGGTTGCTGAGTGCAGGAACTTCTCAAAGAAAACACTGCTGTCTTCATTTCCTGTCAATGAGGAGTTCAAGTTAAAAAAAAAAAGTCCTTTCTGTTTCTTTGGATTTTCTATTAATAGAACATTGCCAAGCCTCTGACCAGGTGTTTATGGTTGGTACAGGAGACTAATGAGAATGGAATTGAGTTACTAGTTTTTTTTCCTAACGTTTGTGCAGTTATGAAGCAACTCAACACAGGTGAAATAAAACCATGGCAATCTAGTAGGATCTAATTCTTGAGGGCGCCAACAAGCTTCCAAAATCTTGAGTCCCTAATCTTCACATTTTAATTGGTTAAAAGGTAGAAAAACCATTATCTCATTAAAACAATCGTTATGCCCCGATTTTGAGGAGCCCCAGATAACCAGAGAAGCAGGCACGCATGCAAGAACAAGGAGCTTTTATTCGAGCTTAAGCTCAGGCGCTCAGACTTCACCCACACGGTGGATCTGTCTGGAGAGCAAAGGTTGAGCACGGGTTTTATGAGGTAGGGGAAGGGGTGGTCTCAGGAGATGTGACATAGGTACATCATTATTTATATAGAACCAATTGTAAGTATACAGTTCTTATGATGGCAATGTTGACCACTTAGTCGAGGCAGAGTGGCCATAACTTTTGTCATGACCCAATCATGACTTTTAGGAGCCTTTTGAATGTGACCAATAGCATGTGGTATTTTAATTGCCTGGGTAGGGTCTAAAGGGGGAGTCAAATGATTGGTTAGCTGTAATTGGGCAACTATCTAATTTTCTGGCTTTGCCACAGGCCCAAGAATGCTAGGTTGGTGTTAACTCTTTCTGATTGGCTGTAACTAGGTAACCAAGTGGCCCAAAGTTATTCTGGTCTTGGGCATTCTTTTATTATTTTGGGAGGCTGAAACTTGGTAACTTTTAGGATAAGTTTGAAGCATGTCATGGAGTCTGTTCAGCCTGGGCTCTTCACAATGAAGGCTACCTTTGTATAAGTCATTAAATCAACATAAGCCAACTATTCTGAAGTTATCCTTTTATTTTTGTGTTCAAATGAGTTATAATTTAGTATATTTGAAAATGTTTGCAACAAAGGGATTGAGCGTCAGGCTTAGCCGTAATTATCACTTCACTGAGGTATAACGTGTGGGAGTCCATGTCTTCTGGCAAATGAGCCAATACATTTGGAATAAATTCAGTCTTGCTGGGACTAAGAAGTAGTACTGGAAGCTAAGGTTTATAATCCACGTTTTTGGATAAAGAGCAAATATTTAGGAACAGTGAAGTGTCCCTGCACACTTGGAACATAAATGTTTTTCTCTTTTCACTGTTCTGTTAAATAGAAGTTCTGGCTTTACTGGTAAGTGACTGAAGGTACTCAGAAGCTTCAGTTATTTTCTCAGGCTTACTGGGAGGTTTGGAAAGCTATTTTCAAGTCTTAAGTAATTTTTGACTCATTTCCTTTTCTAAGATAGTTTAATTTTGCATTTTTGCTTCCAAATTGTGATAATTTGATACATTGTCTCAGCAAATGTAGTTCAGAGACTATTACTATTAAAGCCATATCTACAGATTTGGACTTAGTTCTTGACTTACAACACGTGTGTTACAAGTTAACAATCAGAAAATTCTCTACTCAATTTACTACTTCGTTTTCACCACTTAATGCACTTAAGGATGTTTTTACTCTTGGAGATAAAGAAGTCTAATATTCTATTAAGAAAGATGTTTCATTTTTTCCATTACACACACACACACACACACACACACACACACACACACACACACGCACACACACACACAATACATAATGTTTACATTGAATTTATTTTGTGCACATATATATTGGGTCAAAATTACATCCCCTTCCCTTTCCCCCTTTGGGCCCTCCTGCACCCTCTTTCTTCCCCATAGCTCCCACTATCACCCCCCAAAAAACAATCATTGTCCTTATATTTTTAACTCTATGTAAACATGTTTAAAATTCAGAAGGTCCTTGAAGAGCTAGAGATATAGCTGAGTGGTAAAGCTCTTACCCAGAATGCATGAGGTTCTGGGTTTGATCCCTCTCTCTATAGGAAAGAAGGAAAAGAGACAGAGAAAATATGAAACAGTGATTAAAGTAATGGGTAAGCTTTTCAATCTCATACTTTTGCTTCCTGAATTCCTTTGAGGTTTTTGATGAATAAAGAAATGAAATATGAAAGAGTTATGATTTGTGCTAGAAGCAAGAATAGGGAAGGCTGAGGCAGGGACAGTTTCCAAGTCGAGACGGCTTAGAAATGGTTTTTAATCTAGTACTGCTTTTATTTTTCTAATTAATGACCTCTGAGACTCCAAAGCAAGCTGTGATAAATAGATTTGCCTCACTTTTGGTAGACACTGTGCAGGCTAGGAGTAGGCTTTTGAGCAATCTTAATGCATTTTTCTTGTTTTGTAGTTTATGCTTGTTATAACATGATGGATACTTGAATTTCTACATTTTTGTAGAAGATATTTGCTTTATCCTATCCTTTATGGAGGACATTTTGGAAAAATATACCAAAAGTCTTAAAAATGCATTTCATTTGGTAGTGTCCCTTTTTCTTTTGGACATTTTCTCTGAGAAAATGTATAAATGGCATCCAGATCTGTGGTCAAAGATGTTTTTGTTATGCTCTAAATGATAATGTGAGTTTCGATATAGTACAGGCAAAGAGCAGGGAGTGAGCACCTGGCACCAGAGGTGCGCAGGGGAGCAGGAGCCGAGTGAGAATCCCGCGGGCACGGGCCTAGGCAGCTGTGGAGGCTCCGCAGTGCCGTAGGGAACTCTGTGGCCTCCGTCCCAGCTGTGGTCAGGCTGCTCGGGGAAATTCAGAAGGAATCGGAGTGCTAATGTAAGGGTGGGAGGCCTTTGGGCAACAGGTTTTTGATGGTGGTGGCTTTTTTTTTCTTTTTGTCAAAAAAATCATAGAAAAAATATCTCTTGCATCAGGCTGTAAACTAGAGAACTGTCTTTGCATCCTGGGTCTGTGGTTAGGATAGAGTCTACCTAATATCCTCACAATTGGCTGCTGACATCCCCACTCTGTGTGCAGATGGACGACTGCTTAGAGTCCCGTCTCCCGCCATTCCGGGAGCACTCTCCACTGGAGAGCCCGACACCACACTCTCTTTAAAAGAGGATCTTGAGTATTTTGTAAACTTTACGAATTGCACTTACACGTATCAGTAAATGGGGAAAGGAAAAAAAAGAAGAATGCTTGAAGGTGCTTCTGTTATTACCGAGTGTGTAGTAGAAGATGAACGGATAGGTGAAGGACGATGAAGCCACCAGCAGGGCCCTGACGGCGGTCTAGGACTGCCCGATGCTAACCACAAATCTCCTTAGAAGGCAGACTATCTTTGTGGTATGATAGAGTGAAAAAAGAGGTTGCTTAAAGTTCAGTATAATAGTTTGACTTTCCTGAACTCAGAATTTCTTTTTCAATAATGCGTTTCATTCACGTTCAGCTCACTTTTTGATGTCATCTTATGGGAACTAAGTCCAAGAAACTGACGCAAGTGCTCCTCCTGTGAGCATGACTTACTTTGTTTCAGTCCACAGGATCCCGTTGGCTGGGAGCCACTATGAGCATACGGCAGCCTCACCTGTAAAGTTTCAATTAAGATAAAAATCTTGGACCCTCCTTCCTTTATTCTTGACCAAACTTAAACACATACAGGTCTTTCCCAAGCTGGCAGGGGATCCAAGAAATTTCAAAGGGGCAAATAGCGCCAAATAACCAGGGGCACCGCTACAGCAAAATGGTGGAGGAAGGCTGCTCTGCCAGGCCAACAGGAAGTCCAGGAGTGAGTAATGAGCAGGAAAACCCCACAGGAAGACGTCAATGAAGAGGCCTCGCGTTACCCCGAAGGCAGCATGAGGCCCAATGGGGTGGAGAGTATCCAAGAAGGGGTGACAGGAAAGAAGAGCAGGAAGGGGCAAGCCCCGCAGTGAGCATGCTGGGAAAGGGGCGCCTAGCCCGCGGAGGGGTAAGTAGGGAACTGATGGTCTGACTGGTGTTGCAGAGATTGCTGTGGCCATGCTGGGGAAGACGGCGGAGACGTGTTAAGACTCAAGGCGGGGAGATCAGCTGTATTTCTGCTCTGTGTCAAAACTGAAAATACAGACTGCACTAAAGGCCAGTAAAAGAAAGAAAGGAAGAAAGAGAGAATAAAAAAGAGCAGCAGCGAAACATGAAAAACGACGACTTTATGACACAAGCTCCACAAAGTAAAAGCCAAGGAGGAACAAAAGATTTTATTACAATTCTATTCGATATTTAAAGTGATTACTACACCCACATGTAAATGCTTCTGTGAAAGATCACAAAATCCAGGAAAAACTTGCTATGTTCATCCTTCATAGAAAAAAGGCATGAAATGTCACTGAGAAGTTACATGTTCATAGAGACCTTAGTGGGGTTTGCTACTTTTAAGACAAGCTAATTAACTGGGGAAACAACTTAACATTTGTCCCTGAAGCTACAAGTTATTACTGTTTTTTTAATCTTTCTTTCATTTCCCCTAGGCTCTGGGCTCTGATCTTCCTTTCTAAATACCTCTATAAAGAATGATTTTCACATAATTAATAATCTAGTCTATAAGAAATGGAGGCGTCTCAAGTGTAAAGTTATTTGCCCCACAATATATATTTGAGTTGCATTATGGAATTGCGCATGTACATATACTTATTAAGCGATACTTATTTAGACTTCATTTGTTTTGAAGTACTTCTTTAGTCTGTTGTACTTGAATGTTCAAGTGTCATTAACATTTCATTAAGATACCATGTGAAGAAAGGTTTCTTTATTTTAAAGTCTGCCTTTTGAGCTCATGTTTTATTCATCTGTATATTTATATAGCTCCAAAAATCCAGAATAGCATTTGTCTGGTGTTAACAAGTCTCATATGTGATTCTTGTGAGTGTAGCATTCATGTCTCCAGAAATGTTTCAAAAGTTGACTTGATAAAATGAAAAAATACTAAAAAATTATTCGATCAATAAGCTATATATGTAGTGTATGGTTTAATTGCATGAAAGATTACACATATACCCAAACACACTGTGCTAGTCAGTTAGCGCTGTGACCAAATACCTGAGAAAAACCACTTAAGGGAGGAAAAGTTTATTTTGTATCATGGTTGCAGCAATTTCCATCCATGATCACTTGGCTCTACTGCTTCCCTGCCTGTGGGGAGGCACAGTGCTAGGGAGGAGGAAAGCTGCTCCCCTCATGGCAGCTAGACCGCACAGACAGAGGGAAAGAGCCAGGGAAGGAGGGGCAGGGAACCAGGCGTGGCCCTCCCCATCCTCCCCAAGACTCTCTCCCTGCAGCCAGGCCCCCTTCCAAACAGCCATGCAGGTATGAGCTCATCATCTGAGTAGACATTGATGGGGTCAGGTGCGTCACGATCCTATCATTTCCCAAGAGTCCAAGAACCCATTAGCTGGCAGCCACTGAGTTATGGAGACATTTAAAAACTAAACTATATCAGACATATATACAGGAGAATATGAACTTACCATGCTACACGCTAGTGGTTGAAAATTCTGGGTTTTGTGATAAATTTTGATTATTTTTCCTTTGTGATTTTTAATACTTTCTGAATATTCAAACATAAACATGAACTACAGTGTCCAGTAATAATAGAAGTATTAATCTATGGCAATCTTTTAACTGGGGGTAGCTAGAAAATCTGATATAAAACACATTGAGAGCATTGAAAATTTAAATGTGGCTCAGGAGTCTAAAGGACATCAGAACAATGGGGAGAGAAAAGCTGGCCCTCCTGCTCCAGAAGGCTTAGGCACCGTGGGAGAGGTGACAAACAGGGAAGTCGATATTGTTTAGCACATTGCTGACGTGTAAAAGAGGTAGATAGAAATTTTAAAGCTGAAAAGCAAACATAAATTATTAACCTCATGGACGGGTTTGACATTGGAACAGACAAAACTACAGAAGACATTGCATACTGAAAAGGAAAAAAAAAAAGAAAAAGAAAAAGAGTCACACCCAGAATGAAGCAAGCACACATGAAAGAGTTTAAGGACGGGGGATGAGAGAATTACAGACGCAGATGGAACACCAGGAAGACCTGGAATGAGTCACAGTGAGAACCACGGGAGGAGAGACGCAGGAAAAGGGATCCCGAGACAGACTGAAGGTACCGTAGACCGGAAGTACTCCAAATGGTTAAAAGAAAATTGTCTTAATGTACTCACGTGGCTTTACAAACACTCCAGACTGAATAATTGATGAATAATACAAAAATATTTCTTACAGCTCAGGAGGCTGCGCTCTGCTTCCAACGTGAGGACAAGAATGCTGTGCCGAAGGGCAGACGGGACAAGAGGGAAAAAAGGTGCACGCACCCGGAAGCCCCTGTTGCAAAGCGCTGATCCTGGGTGCCCTGTCCCCTCCTAAACGCTCCACCCGCTGTCATCACAACGCTGGTGCTGAAGTTGCACCAGTGAAACCTGAAGGGCGCAATATTAACGTCACAGCAGAGAGCAGATAGTTCCGGGGCATAATAAATATCAGGCTATATGATCCAAGACGTTCTTACTTCGTATTAAAAGCAAAATAATAAAACCTAGAAAAGAGAGAATTTTAAAGCAAAGATACTAAGATTAAAAGTTGCGAGACAGCTTTTTCCTTAAAGAAAACAAAGGAGTCCAGAAATCTTTTACTGTTCAAAATGATTATCAGCTTAGCATTCTGTGCCCACAAAAAGGAGCCGCACAGAGGTAAAATAAGAGTATTCAGAAGACAGAAGAGGAACACTTGCACGCATGGTTGCATATTAATCAGAATCACAGGCGATATTCTTTTGGAAGAACGAGAAAAGAGTCAATATTGAGTTAACCAGAAGTGAGTTAAATAAAAACCAAAGATAATTCATTGCATGCAAGTGTGAGGAAAATGAAATACTTGTTCAAAAAAGAATGATTTAACATGTAAGTGACATAGTGATAATAAAATGCAGAAACTAAACAGACATGAGAAAAGCATTTGATGAAAAATATTAATCACGAACATGGTAGAACTAATTAATTAATTAATTTTGCAGCACTTGGATTGAATCTTGGACTTTCACATCTGAACTACAACCTTAACCTTTTTTGTTTGTTTGTTTCTTTTGAGAGAGGCTCTTGCTTACTTACGGTACACAGGCAGAGATGAATTTGTCCTCCTCCCCCTTCACCGTGGTAGAGTGCTGCCATTACAGACATGCGTCATGCACACTTAGAATTTTTAATCAAAAGGGGAAGAAAAACACAGAAAATGAACAGAAAACTTCTATCTTAATATAGTAAAATATGGCTAAACAGAAACTGCAATAAATATTAATACATACTTCATGGTGAAGAGTTTACATCATTCCCTCTGAGATATGGAACACAACAAATACATCTACTGTTAACTCTTCCGTGAAACAAAAAGAAGTTTTAAGTACTACATAAAATTCAAAGTAAATACTTTTATTCTGAAAGGGTAACAAACTTGTCTTTATCAATTATGTATGCAGAAAAATCCAAGTAATCTAAAATGATTTATTAAAATTAATGTAAAGTTATTATGATAGTTGTACAGTAAGGGAACAGAAGTGAAACCAATTATATTAAATTACGTTAAAACATGAATGTATATGAACAAATCTAAGAAAATATATCATTTATACAGAAAAATTATAAAACATTATTGATAAAATTATACAAGATCTAAATAAATAGATGAATAAGCCAACTACATGAATTGGAAGATTCAATCGTTTCCACATTTTCAGGTTTTCAAGGATACAAAAATTCTGCATTTTAAATGCTTGTTTCCCAAGTTTATAGACACCCTAAAATGCAAGAATCCCCAAGAAACATTTTTTTTGGGGGGAAATTGGCAGAGTCAATCTAAATTTTGTGCAAGCGTAAAGGAGTCAAAGTAGGTAAGGCAATCTCACAGAAGTGTGAGCGGACAGAGCTTGCCACAGCAGATGCGAAGATTTGTTTTAAATTTTCAACTTAACAGATACTGTGCTGTGTAACAAAGACAAAATGACTGGAACAATAAAAAAAAACTATATGTAGAACCACAAATATGGACACTTAGTTTATATATTAAAAAAAAAAACCTGGAGCTGGGAGGAAAAAAATATTTTCCCCAGTATCTGCTATTAAATAAGCACCATTTAAGAAAAAGAAAGAAGCCAGGCCTGGGGGTGCCGGCTGGAGCCCTGGCACTCGGGGACACTAAGGCGCACATGGCAAGTCCACATGGAGCCCGGGCCACTGAACACCGTAGGAAGACTCAACCTAAAATAAAAATGGGCACGGGGTGTCCCTCGGTGTGGGGACCCTAGCAGCAGTCATTGTCACAGAGAAACAGAAGGAAAACAAAAAGGAAAAAGGGGGAACAGAAGAAGAATGTTGATCCTGCCGGTATCTCTATGTGTGACAGCTTCAGTGGGACTCAAAGTACAACCTAAATCTTCAGAAGGAAATACAACCTCAGGGAGATTGGACAGACTTTTAAACCTCATAATCATTTTAAAAATTGCTAACCTGTTCACAGTAAAAGAAAAAAAATGTTCATTAGAATATATGAAGAATGGGAAAAGGCAAGCTGAGGAATAAAGTGAGAGTCAGCCCTGTCCTGCATGTGTAAAAAGCTTCTAGAAATCAGTAAGAAGATAGGACTCAGTAACCATCGGCAAAGTACTAGATCAGAAGTTTTATGATACAGAATATCTGAGTAGCCTAAAATATTAGAAAGCCTGCTTGCTCTCATAAGTGGAGGTTACAAATAAGAACCTTAATGAGACAGTTGCCCTCACCCAAGTGGATGTTATCAAACAGGAAATCAACCAAACGTAACCAGGACAACACGGCACTGGAAAGACTGTAGGGCAGAAGAGGGTGCTGGTAGAAAGAGGCTTGGTTTTGTTCTGTGTTTTCAAAATTATTGAAAAATGTTTCAAATAACTTCAGCAGCATATACAAATTGAACCAGCCCCAGTATTTCATTCCTGGATATATACACAACGGATGTGAATATTTTTTTCATATACTTTCTGCTTTTGACTCACTTCCCTAATCATGATGGTCTCAAGTTGTCTCCATTTACCTATAAAGCTTTAACTCTTATCTGTCGTTATGGGACAGTAGTACTCCGTTGTGTACACGTGCCACCATATCGATGTCCATTGGTCTGTGGGTGTGTGATTCGGCGTCTTCCACACGTCAGCTGCTGCAGTTGTGCTGATGTGAACATGGGAGTACATGCACATGCGTCTCTGTTGTATGCTGCTTTAACTCCCTTGTTCACACGCCAGATACATACAAGAGTGTTTTGACAGTGTAATGCCCAAAATTCACAATGTGACAACAGTGAGAATGCTCATCAGCAATAAAGTAGGCTGGATGAAATATTACTCAGCATTCAGAAAATGGAACACAATTCAGAAAGAAAACAATGGCTTACACTTAACACACATGAACCAGCAATGACTAATGTTGAATAAAAGAAGTCTGTCACAGATGAATGCATACTCTACAATTCTGTTTACGGGAGGTAAGAAATGAAAGCTCTTCAGTGAAGCTTGTAGTTGCACTTGGGAGATAAAAGTATAAATTAAAAGTGGCTATAATGAAATGTGCATTACAGGAGATAAAGAGACTCTCCATGTAGAATGTCCACTGTGCGACGTATCTGGTGTATAAGGATGTGTTATGCTGTGGGTTTATTATTGTTCGGATGTCATATTTTACAGTAAACTTCTTAATAATTGTGGACAAGCGCTGCCTTTCAACAACACATGGTGTCCAGGCAGTTCTCTTAGATGGGTGTCCGCACTCTTCCTCCTTGTCGCCTTAGTCAGCATTTATTGTGTATCTGATTATGATTTGCTCCATAGGAGATGTTTGGGAGTCAGAGTCACATAGGACTTAGCTTCTTTCCTACTGTGCCAGCAGTATAGTGGGAATCAGGATAAAGAGAGAACTGTTATTTCAAGATAATATTTATCCATCAGAGAGAATTTTTAAATCTCTACATATATTTCTAGTCTAATTTTGCATGCCTCTTAGTTGTGTACTCTTGTGGGTCAGAGATCGAAGAGGTAAGACCACTGGGTTCTAAAACAATCTTTTTCTTTTTAGGAATTCTATCAGATATGAATTTATGTATCTTTCCAAATTCTTATGGATCTACCTACTCTGATAGAATGATTCCTCTAGTGGGTCATTTATGTAGAAAAAATAGTGGCGCATGATTTTGTCTACCGGTTAGTTCAAAAGTGTAAATACCATTACTAACGTAGGGACAGTATTTAGGCCTCTGGTTTTCATAAACTTGGTATGTATTCGTATTTGCAAATTACAAGTGACAAGGATGTGCTAGTGCACTGTGGTCTGTGTGTGCTGATTGTGAGTCTCATTCTTGACACCGTTCAAAGATCCCCAGGGGCAGCTGCATTTATTACCTCTAATTCTTGACCTTATTTTCTTGTGTAGTTCTTGATCTGTTTTCTCTCCCAATTTCCGTTAGTATGTACGTGTGATGCACAATGGCTACATGGAGCTTGGGTATTTGGTGCACTTGTAGATCTCGGCATTACTAGTCCTTCTCCTCCCCCTTTTGGCCCTTCCACTTCCTCCCTCATCCCCCCTGATTCCCACTATCACACCCATCGGTTCTATAAAATATCAGTATTCTTGGCTTTTCACATTAGACAAACAATATATTTTTAACCTTCTGAGTTTGACTCACTTCACTAAGCACGATGGTCTCAAGTTGCAGCAGTGCACCTAAAAAGCCTCAAGTTTACCTGTCTTTAGGCAGGAGTAGTATTCCATTGTGTATATGCAATGTTTATCTGGTTTTGAGTGCATTTTAGCAGGAGTTTCCTTAAGAAGATAGGCTCATGTGGACCTTGAAAGGATGCACTGGCGCTGGAGTTAAATCTTCTACAATCTAACTTTGTTGGAAGGTCAGCACAAGATATTGATTTTTGCTTAAGAAGTGAAGAATTAAACACTTTTTGTAACACTTGTCATGTTCGCCTCAATTATGAGTGCAGTTGCACACGTGGGTGCTGAGTAAAGACCTTGCCGGGGTGCACAGGACCTCTGGAGCAAATGTGCTCACAGGCTCTGTGCTCTTCTCTGTTCTTTGTTGGCTCTGGGACTAAGTTCCAGTGCGTAGACCTCTACATACACGTGACAATATGGCCCTCCTGCCGAAAGATTCATTGTCACACATCAAGAGCATTTTAATATACAGTTGTTCTCTATATTTGGTCCCAAATCATTATTTTTTTTTCAGTAGAGATAATTACCATGAACTATGGAGAAGTTTTGGCCAGATGAGCTGAGACTTGGTGATTTAAAATTTTTAGAGTCATTGCATTTAGCATCATCCATTTTTGAGTAAAAAGAGTAAAACAAAGTTTTAAATTTTTTTAATAACATATTTGAACAAAGGGAAACAAAAGAAAAAGGTTGCCTGTAATTTGCTTTTTAAAAAATAATGTTTCTAGAAATATTTGCCAAAATTTTATTTTTTAAAGAATCTTTTCTGTCCATATAGCTGGTACCCTTTGATTTATAAACTCACAGGAAGATTATAAATCAGCAAAAGGTCAAATCACAAGGGCTGTCAAAAGAAGAACAAACTCAAAAAATATTCATGAGTACCAAAAAAAAAAAGTTAGAAACAAGTTTATAATTTACAGCTGCCCTAAGGCAGCAATAACTAATACACTGAAAATTTACCCATTTTGTGCATCTATTTTGCTTGTTTTACTACTTTGCTTTTCATAAAAAACACATTTATTTCAGCAACTGTCACTTCTCTTGGCATTTATGTGATCTCTGAGCTATGTGTGAAATTACACATATTTCTGCTTTACTATTTTTACCGAAAAATTATTTCTTTTACAAATTTATATTACCTTTTGTTCCATGCTAGAATTATTTTCATTGCTTTTTCCCCCTATCAGTCACTTCAGAAAATCAGGATTGTAGTTTATTTACTTTAACATCTGCTTTAAATCTTTTTCCCAGTTGCAGCTCAAATGACATTTTATCATTAACTATAAAGTGGAACAAGTGGAAGTTTTCCAAACACAGGTCACACCAAAAATTATTCAATGAGAACAATGCTGTAAATTGCATGTAAATGACACTGCTCTCATAAATACGCCATGCGACTCACAGCTGTAACCTAATGAGTTTTCATACTGTTCCTGGGAGTCAGTCAAGTGGTGGGAACAATGCTTACGGGGGTGGAATAAACTGGCACACAGAACAGAGGAGCAGGTGGCCCTCAGCATCTTGGACCCAAAAGAAGGGGAGCAGAGGTGCCAAGGCCTGAATTTTGTATTTTATTGAATAAAACATTAGGTAATAATGTGAAGGAATGATGATGGTGGGTATCTCCTGCTCCTGCCTGCTTAGCTCTGCGTCCCGCACCATCTAGTCAGAATCCATGCATTGTAATTCAGTTTTGGATTGTGTATTTCAGATGTGGCTGTTTGGTTTCCAGTTCTGGAGACGGTACCTTGGTTCAGGCCTCTACCTTCAGGTCTGCATCCTCACGTGGCTGCAGTAATTGATTCAACAGTTCACATGTAGCTAATCTACTTACTATTCCATCTACCATTTGTCTCTTGATTCTCCTCTGTGGCACATTCCCTGCTTAGCGGCCTGGAAAGTTGCCACCGTTCAGACGGGTCATCCAAAGACATTTGCTTTACGGCAAGGAGAGGAATGAGATGGCTTAACCTGTTATGGCTGAGCCAATCACCCCCCAAAGCCTCTTGTGTTGGAAGGTGATGGAATCATGGGAAGACCGTGCTCTTCCTTGGAGTCTTCTGTTTGTGAGCTCAATAACTGAATGAGCTTTTAGGAGGTGGGGTCTGGTCAGAGGTGGGTCCCTGGGTTCAGAGACGACCTTGTCTCCAGCTGCTGTCTCTTCTTTCTGGATGCCACAGGTTAAACAGCTCCCCTCTGCCGTCTTCTATCGTCTTTTCTGCCTTGAAACCAGTCGCCCATGGTCTGAATATTCCCAAAATTGTAAACCAAATACAAACCTCTCCTCCTTTAAGTTATGGTTTGAAAGCATTTTGTCCCAGCAATGAGAAAATGGCTAATAGACTAACTGTAACATTTGTACTGCTTTTCCCTTTCCTGGCAGTTTAGATTGGGAACAGTAAGCTGAATTTTTGATTAATTAGGTAGGGTCTGAGGACACCAAAACCACTGAACCTGTAAAACTAATCTATAGGCTGAGATTGCAATGTAAAAATTGGGATTCACGAGACTTCCAGGGTTGACCAGTGCATAGTGCCTAAAGGGCTATTCAGCCTAGACGTTTATAGTGACAGAAAAAGCAGTTAACACAAAACTTTTTTTTAATCCTCTGGGTCTGTCTCTGTAAAGAAATCTTCCTCTTTAACTACCAGCAAAGTCAAGGAATTACTAGGTCACAGATCTAAGATTCCTAAGGGGTGGTGTGATTCAGGGATTGTGTTCTTAATCACCTTGCAGAGTATATCCTGCACTTCAAGCTGGGAAACTTTTATTAACCTGGGGGCCAACACACAGAGAAGTAGGCTCCAGGTGCTGCCAAAACCTGGGCTTGGGTTTGCCAAACAAACAAAATTTTTTTGTCTTTTGGGAACACAGCGAATACATTTTTAATTAAATATGGACTATGAAAAGGTTTCAGAACTCTGTGTTTTTAAAGCCTAAACAGGTTTTCAAAATAAATTTTTAATGTTGAATACGGCAGATTTGCAAAAACAAAAGTGAGGAAAATGGAGCTCCCCATCCATTTCCATCCATCATTTTTAACGTCTTGCGTTGGTATGGTATATTGGTGTACCATATGGTGTCCCAACTATTGGATTAAAAATTTTGCATGTTGTAAACATGAGTCCCACACTTGATTCTGATTTCTTCAGTCTTTTATCTGGCATCCTTCTCAGGTGCCCTTTGGACTGCTTCCAAATTATCTCCCTATGTGTAGTTGTTATTTATCCTCAGGCTTCACTCAGCTTTGACATTTTCTCAGATGGTCCCTGTTTTTGGTGACCTTGACAGTTCTGGTAAGTACTGGTCAGGTATTTCCTAGACTGTCTCTCAATTAAGCCTTGTCTGATGTTTTTCTCATGATTTAACTTGGGCTATGATCACAGGGGTTAAGTACCTATCTTATTATATTACTACAAAGATGCACACTACCAACGTGATTGATACTGACCGTTAACATCAGTCTGAGTAGTAAGTGTCAGGTTTCCACACAGCAAAGGCACTGCCCCCATCACTCACTCCCTGGCGAGGACTTCACTTGGGCAGCACAAACTTAAGGGCTGAAGAATTGTGCTGTCTCCTTGAGTACTTTCATAAATCGTGTAGAAATCTTTCAGAACAAATATTTGTCTATTCCTCATCAATATATTTATCCAATCATTTATTTATATAAATATAGACTCATAAATGTATAATTAGGCTTTGGGTTATAATCTAATGTTTATATCACTTATCAAATTGGCCTTGCTTTTGTAAATAGGAGCTTTCAGCTTGGCTTCTATGACCTTTTAATATGTCCACCTCATTGCTTTTTGTTTTCTCTTGAGCACTTCTTTATTTTCTCACAAGATATTTCACGATATCTTGTTTCCTCTTCCAGCCTGAGTGCCAGCCGTTTTCTTGCTTAGATCTAGTTAATTTTGTTAGACTATTAGAAGAGAAGATCTAGGTGCTTTCCAGCTTATTCTATTTGGAAAGGTCACTGTTTGCAGATTCTCTTAGCTGACCGAGTCAAGAAATGTTTATTTATAATAGTCCAGACAAATGTGTCTTTGTATCTATAGTGAAGTTTATTTCAAAGTGACGTCTCCGATTATCACCCCTTGTCACATGGGTCGTTCCAGTCTTCTTATTTTGCTTTGCTGTAGACTTGAACTCCAACAGCGAAAAGCCCAGACTCCACTTTACATGTTGGAATTCTTTGTTTAATGCCAATGTAAACTGATGGTGGTCGTCAGAAATGATAACTGTATCCACATGGGAAAACACTTCACCAATATAGTACAGTGCTTTTTTCCGGTTATTTTCGCCTTTAATCATATAAGTGCCACACATTTTCAAGAGCATTTAGATCAGCAACCTCCTTCAGTTAGGTTGTATTTTATATTTTTATCACAGAAAGTTTTTTCTGTCACAGTCTCTACTTCTCCCTGAAAGTCTCAAATTTCTAAGCAATGTTTTAAGTTTTTCATATTAATTCAGAGTACATACACCTACTCTTGAGTTACCAAGTAAATATTTTAACCGCCATAAAGAACCCCATGTCATGTCTGCAGCCTTTCAAACCCACCCTTGAACTCAGGCACCCTCTTATCTGTTACTGCCTTGGCAGTGTTCTCTTGCCAATGCCATGTAAAGGAGGTCACATAGTATTACCCTACTTAGATTGAATTGCATATGCAGTTAAAATTTATATATGTCATTACTTGTTGTTATAGCTTAATTTTTATCCCTGAAGAATAACCTGTTACATAATGTACTGTGTTTTATGTATCTACTTTCCAATTGAAGTCATCTTGGTTGTTTTCTGATTTTGGTGATTTTCAATAAAGCTTTTTGCAAGCATTCATGTGCAGATTTTTGTGTGGCAAAAGTTTTAAGCTCACTAGGGTAGATATCCTGAAGTGTGACTGTTGTATCAAATAGTAAGGCTAGGCTCTGTCCACATTTCTGCACTGTGGTTGCGTATGCTTCTACACCAGGACTTGAGAATTCACGCAGCCACTCTTTCATTATCTCCCTGGACTTGTTCTCAGTTACAAGTGTGGTTTCTTGTAAGTCCACATGCTTTGCTGTGCCATTATCATTCTTTTTTGATAGAGTATTACAACAAAGATTTATGTTTTCTTGATCTTGTCACAGTGGTTTGTCTCTGGCATGGTGACAGTCCTCCTAAATTGGTCCGCTGAAGTTTTCCATAGTTAGTCCCACTGTGTCTTATTAGTGATGGGGAGGCGCCAGGGGAGGCCTCCCGGAGTGTCTGCAGGTAATTCTCTGTAATCCCCAAAATAGGAGATGTGGTGGGCTTGGGCATATGTATGTGCCCATGAAGACAGGCTTTTACCCATACTAAGCCTGGCCAGAGAGACAACAGAGGCTTAGGCACCATTATGAGTAGGTCCCTCTTACGTGGAAGGATGCAAGCAATATGATTACCTTGTGCTAACACGGTTAACACGTAGCTGGTAGGGCTTCCGTCCAAGCTGGTGTGCCATACTCTGTCTTTGCTGCCCTTGGTAGGAAGCATGTCTTTTGCATTGGAATGAGAGGTGTCAGCCACAAAAATAAGATATAAAAGTTCTGTTCAAAATTGAGCCACCTGCTGTTAGTGGGAGGTCAACTTTCATGGTGTGGGTTATTTGCTTATTCATGGGGATCTGGTTAAACAAATTCCTTTCTTGCCTATAGATCATGGAAGAAGACACGTTGCCCATCGGGACAGTTAAGCTTGAGTGGTCCACGTCCGGGTATCTGAAGTCCCTGGATTTACAGCTTGAGGGGTAGGTAGCAGAAGCTCCAGAGCCTTAGGTTTAGCATGCTCCAAAGAGTCACTGTTCTTCACTATGAGATGTATAGGCAGAACCCTTCCTTTTATCACCAATTCTAGAGGAGAATCCCTGGTACAACAGGGTCGTTCATTTCATAACGCCTTTGACAGATGTGTGGCCCACCCACCCATTAAGGGTTGGTTCAGTAGAGGCTGTAAGTGGAGATTTTCCTTTAGAAATCTGTCATACTTTTCTACCTTTCTGGCCCTCTGAGGCCTATATGGGGAATCCTCTGTCCATAATGCCCCATTTTTATGCCCAGCCTTTTACCTTGCTACCCATGAAACGTGGTTCTTGGTTAATAGAAATGTGCCTCAGGCTCCTGTAATGAGCACTCAAAACATCCATTGCTCATATAGTACCATGCTTGGAAGTGGAACAGGAATGTACTGAGAAGAGCAGTTCAGTGCCAGTATCCACAACTGTAAGAGTAATCAGTAACCCCAGGACATAGGAAGGGTCCAGTACAGTCCACCTGTCAACCCTGGAGCACTAACCTCTCATTTTACCTTTCCTGCAGCCCAAGCTATAGGTATCTCCCATGGCATTATGCACGCACAGCGTGTGCACAGTACCTACAAACAGTGATGGCGTCCTTAGTGGAGATTGTAAGACCGAAGCAGTGGGCACGCTGTAACAATCTTTGCAGTCCTACATGGCCACATTGATTATGTAACCACATGGCCTCTTCAATCCTAGGGATAGAAAAGGTACATATTCTTCTTAAAGTGTCCACCATGCTGTTCCCTGGTCTTAGCAATGGCCTATGTCTACAAATATGGTATATAGTGACCTGTTTTGTTTACATTGGGTTCAAAGATCTTCCTACATATGACACCCACACATAGAGTCTTGCCAATCATCTAATTTTTGTGGACCCATTGAGGTAACCACAGAATTAACCTCTTACAGACTGCTGGGCTGTCAATACATAACAGTTATTGGTCAGGTTCATGGGTAACAACCACCCCAATGGCACACAGTTCAACCTTTTGACTGCTTTGCCCGTACAATTCTCAAACTATAATCCATCTGGATCTGTCCTTGTCCCCATAGCTGTCCATTGTGAGCATTCCCACAGCTGGACCCATCTGTATACTGTGCATCTTCTGGTATTAAAGGTTCACTTTCCAGTTATGGGCTGCTTTCCACATTCCTAGGCTCCTCATTGGAGCCATGGTGCTAAAGCTCAGAACGTGTTACAGATCCTGACAATGCGAGCAGTTGTCACAAAAAGGACGTAGCCTTCAGTGCTGCCTCTTCTCTAAATACACCACCCATGTAGCCAGGGTGGGGATTTGGACTACCCCCATTTTGAGGGTTGTCATCCGAGATTATACTCAGCTCACCATAGTGTGGGTAGTTCTTACAGTGACTGATTATAGTCTTGTTATAACTTCACTGGCTTGCAAAGCTACGCGTGCTGTTGTTCTATAGCTGAAACCCAGGCCTCTGCACCTGTCTTACATTGTTATGACAGAATTACTCACATCCATAATTTAAAGGAAGAAAGATTTACTCAGCTCACAGTTTTAGGAGGTCTCACCGTCCATTCATAGGCAGTTGGCATTGGTGGAAGGCACATAGCAAAGGCTACAGAGCTGCTTACTCCATTGCAGACAGAAACAAAGTAAGGCATTTACTTCAAGCTGCCAGTTGGGGCCCCTCTTCCACGGTAGGTGTCCTTACCTCCCTTCCTGACCCACAGTGAGTCAACAACACACACCTGAAAGCTCTGCCCTGGGCAACTCCCAATCTCAAGTTGACAACATCCTTTCAGGTCAGTGTCACAACATAGAAAGTTACACAGTGGTGGCTCAATGCCATCCAGTCAAAGCTAATGATATCATGCATTATACAAGCGGGAATCAGGAAATGCTGAGTCATAGGTAGCCAAGTGCTTTTATGCCTTGAAATCCATTTAGAAAGGAAGTCCATATAATGCAGTTAGAAAGTGCAGAGTCATGGCTGCCATCTTTTCTGCCATTTAATTTTTCCTGTTACTTTCCCCACGGTCATCAGTAGATTAAGAATGTGTTTAGGGCAGACTGTGCAGTTAGGAGGTGGGGCCTGGCTGGACATTGGTCACCCAGATCATGATATGGAAGAATATATTCTTGCGACTGGGTCCTCCTCTCCGTGCCCTGCTTCCAAGGGATGGGCACCTGTTGTCCTACACACCATTTCTGCCTAGCATCCAACCAGTCATGCGTTGAATCCTTTTAAAATCATGACCCAGAACAGATCTCTTCTGCTTGCAGTTATGAATGTTGGATGTTGTGTTCCAGTCATGAGAGAGTGATTAATTCGTAAATTAATATTTTGCATTTGAATATCTAATTTTTGAATGTCTGTTTTTCCCCATTTATTTGTCTTTATTCTTTTGTGAAAACTAGTTGTCTGTGTTGGTGTGAGTCTATTACAGGGGCGTTTATTTACTTGTTTATTGAACAGTTCATCTCTTCTTTAGCCAGCACCATACTGGCTTGAAAGTACGTAGTTTTATAGTAAGTAGAAGTGTTCAAATACTGAGCAGCGTGGATCTTCCAGCTTTTTTCTTCTTCAGAGCAGATGGTCCCTAAATTATACGGTTCAGCTCATATTTTTTTAACTTTATGATGGTGTGAAAGCAATATGCATTTGCCAGGAACTGCTTTAAATTTTGATCTTTTCCCAGGCTAAAGAAATATGGTATGTTTTTCAATGTCTATGCTGAGTGGTAGCAGGAAGCCATAATTCCATTAGCCTTATGATCACAGGTAAATGATCAATACTCCACAGTGCTGCCAAATGATTGTATCCAGTAGGTTACATAAAATACACATATACATTAATATGTAATATTTTCAACTTAATTGATTCATCAGGACATAATTTACAATAAGTTGGGTATTTGTGTTACATTTTTCATCTACTATTCTGACTTCTTATAGATATATTTTAGATTCATTGAGTTCACAGTTACAAAATAGCTTTCTGGAATATAGATAGAGACTGCATTGACGAATAAATGGATCAAACTGAGAAAAATTAAATTTTAAAAACAGTATTTCTAGACACGCAGTCTCTCTTCATTTATTTAAACGTCTGATTTCTTTCTTCAGTTTTTTGCAGTCTTCTCTCAACATACTGTATACACTTCGCTTGATATGTGCTAAATCTTTCATTTTATTGGTGCTATGGTAAAAGCTGTTATCTTTTGAATGTAAAATTCAATTTTTTATTTGGTGGCATAAAGGAAAGCAGCTGACTTTCTCTTATTAACGCAAGGGAAAAGCGTATTCACTTGGTATCTGGACACCTCGCTGCACTTTCTGTTGTTTCTTTTCTCCATGTCCTCAAAGGACGATATCAAAGATGGAGGAGGCAAAGTACACAGTGACAGTTTTATATCTAGGAACAAAGGACAGAGGGCAGAGGCTCCTGCTGTCTTGGACGGGGTCCTGAGGAGTGGGTTGTCTCTACTATTAGTTCTTTAATTAAATATATATATATATATATATATATATATACTTATTTAGCTAAATATATGCATTTTATTTTTTATATTATATATATTAACTAAATATCTAACTAAAAGATATATAATTATAATATTCAATTTTATGTATAATACATAATTATACATATATAATTGTGATTATCTACCTAGATAATCATGCCATGTGGAAATACATTTATTTCCTTTCCAGTATGTATATGTACATTTTGTTATCTTATCACAGCAGCTAAGACTTCCAATATGTGGAACAAAAGTAGGAACAGAGAACATTCTTGTTTTTTTATTAAATCTTAGTGGTAAATTATCCTGTTTCTCATCATAAAGTGACAGTAAGAAATTTACCATATTGTAACACTATTACATTCATTGTAGGTTTTTCATTATTTTTTAATCAAGTGGAAGTAATTAACCTAGAATCCTGGTTGTATGAGAGTTTTAATTTTTTGGTATATGTTAATATTAGAGTTTATCAAATGCTTTTGTTGGCTGTTTGTATGATCACGAGACTTTTCTTCTTAAATTTGCTGCTGTAGTCTGGCTCTTTAATGTCCCTGAAAGCTTCTTATATTTGAAACTGCTTGTTACTAGGAGGTAGAGCCTGGCTGGAAGGGTCAGAAGCTTGGGATTTGACCAGAAAAGATTATGTCAATTTGTTGATACTGGTGGAAGAGGCGCCCAGGGCAGAGCTTTCAGGTGAGTGTTGTTGACTTGTGGGCCAGGAAGTGAGGAAGAGGCACCCACCCTGGGGAGAACAACCGGCATCTTGAATTAAGTAGAGGAAGAAAGAAGAAACATTGTTGCAGTTTCTTCCTGAAAAAGCTCTACGGAGTCTTGTCCGAGTCTTAGACGTGGACCTGGCTCCTGCTTCGCTGAGCTTCTGTCTGCAATGGGGTGAGCAGCACTCCAGCCTCTGTCCCGCCGTGTGCCTTCGCCGTTGCCGGCTGCCCCATGAACGAACTAGGTGTGAATGACCTTCTGAAACTGTGAGCTAAATATATCTTTCCTTCCTTGAATTGTGGATATTGGGTATTTTGTCACAGCAACAAATAAATAACTAGAACATTTGTGTTGAGTGATTCTTAATGCCATGGTGTTTCATATAGAAGATGATAACTATTTGGTCATGGTGTACAATGTTTCTATACATTGTTGAATATTATTTCTTATAGTTTGCTGAGAATTTTATCTATCTTAATAAAATACATTCCCTGGTAGTTTTCCATTCTTGCACTATCTCTACTTTGTTTTGCTACGGGGTTAACTGTGAACATCTTGAATTATGGAGCGTTCCTCAGCTTCTAAGTTCTCCACAGACTGTGAAGATTAGTATTATTTTTTTTCTTAAATATTTGCTAGAATCTACCAGTAAACCACCCTGGTCGTCATGTTTTTTGTTTCTTAGAAGTTAATTCATTACTTATTTAACTCCTTCTGTAGGTGTTGGACATTCAGTTTATTAATTTTTCGCTAGGTAGGTTTGGGTAATTGGTATTTCCGGGGATTATTGCATTTTATATAATTCATTAAAATTCTTGGCATAGAGTTATTGCAGTATTATTTTATTACATGGGATCGGTGGTGACATCCTTTTAATTCTTAATATGAGTTGCTTATGTCTTCTCTATTTTATTTGCTAAATACTTAAATGTTTTGTTTTTGATCTGGAATGCCCCCCAAAAGCCACATGTATGCAGTGTTGTGGAATAGCTATGGAACCATGTACTGTCAATAGGGGGAGTTTCCTTGGAAGGGGTGGAGTACTAGGGCTTGACCTTGACCCAGAAGAGGTGGACCAATGGGACAATATGCTAGCTCCACACTTGGCTTCCTGTCTGCCATGCCATGAAGAGATTTTTTCCAGCCAGGCCTGCACCATGTGTGTCCAACATTGCCAGGCACCCATGAATAGATTGAGACCTTCTGAAACAGTGTGCTAAAATAAAATTGTCCTCCCTTGAGATGTGGACATAGGGTATTGTGTCTCAGCAACACATAAGTAAATAGCACAAGATATTTATAATTTCCTTTTTCCTCTAAAGAACCAGATTTTTGTTTAATTGACATTCTCTGTTTCTTTTTTTTGGTTGTTATTATAATTTTTATTTGTGTTTTTCTTTGTTCTTTTTCAAGTTTTATATAGTAGAATCTTGTGTTGTTGATTTTAGCTTTTTCTTTTAATGAATACATATACTACTTGTCTGTAATGCTGCCTATTTCTCTTAAACATTGCTTTAATTATATCTCACAATTTCTGAAACTAGTATTTTTATTTTTACTAGTCTAAAATAATTTTGTAAATACAACATTATAATTAACTGGATTCATCCTTTTACCAGTTCAAGTAAGTATACAAATATTTCTTCTCTTTAAGTTATTTAATTCTCTTGTATTGAAAATTCTTTAACCTTTTTTCTACATGCATTTAGAATCATCTCAGAATGTTATAATTCAAGTGTAAAACAAAATTTAGATAATAAAGATAAGAGCCTATTGTGAGTGTTTGTATTTTCTACTTACCGTATTATTTTTTTCCTTCCTGATATCTCATTGCAAAGTTTATTCTTTCATCATTTCCTTTTTGTTTACAAAACTGTTAGCCATTCTTTTAGAATAGGTTTACTGGTGGCAAGGCTCTAAATGTTCCTTCATTTAAAAATGGCAGTAATTTTTAAAATCATATTTGTAGGGTATCTTTACATGACTTAAGATTCTGGATTGACATGTCTAGGCCTATAATCCCAGTATTGGAAGACAGAGACAGGAGGATATGTTCAAGTCCAACCCAAGCAGGACAATATGGTAAGATCCTGTCTTGGGGAGAACGAAGGGCTGGGGATGTAGCTCAGGGCAAAGGCCACAGGCTCAATATCCAGGACTGGAAAAAGAAGGAAGGAAAAAAAATAGAATGTGACTTATCTCTAGCTTTGGATGCAAAGTCCATTGCTAACTTGACCACCTCACATAGGCAATGTTTTATTGGATCCACTTGGATAAGTCAGAAGAATCTCTCTATTTTAAAGTCAGGTGTCTAGCAAACATTTATTTGCAACTTTAATTCATTTTTCTCTTATATAACATAACACATTTACAGGCTTTGGTGTCTACAGCTTACAAGGAGTATATTCCAATGCTGACCACAGCCCAAAATATAGTCTTCAAAAACTCACTTCTATACCACCACCAATGTACTTTCACCCCACCCAAAAATCTTCAGAAATGTTAATCTGTTGTAACAGCAATTTGATTTCAAACTTTCGCATGAATTCTAGAAGCTGGAAAAATCACAAATCTTCAGTCATATAAATCATCTATGGGTGAGTCTATCTGTATGACTCATTTTGAGGCGTAAGTTGTTTCTCCTTTTGATCCGTAAAACTCAAGAATCAAGTTATCTACTGAAAAATATCAGTGGTGAGACATGTGTAGAGGTAACAAATATAGATGGTCCCACTCAACAAATGAGAAAACTAAGGAAAAACAAAGTCAGTGGCCCCAAGCAACTTCTAGACTTTGATGCGCAAACTCCATTTGTCTTCCCAGTCGGAGAACAACCTCCCAAGGCCACTCATGGATCCTTTGCCTATGTGAGTCTCTGCCTCTGAGCTCGGGGATTCTTTCAAACTATTTCTCTCTCTCTCTCTCTCTCTCTCTCTCTCTCTCTCTCTCTCTCTCTCTCTCTCTCGATATAGAATGTGTTGTCAGCTTATTTGTTTACCAGCTCTTATCTTCACTGAATAGCCTAGGTGCTGCCTCCTTCTTCCTGCAGCCTCTGCTCTGTCATCCTTGGGCCAAGCTGGCTGCGTGTCTTCTCATTTAACCACCTCAAGTACTTCATTGACTCCCTTGAATGGCTAGACTTACTCTACAAAACAAAGGTTTGTCTACAGATTTTTTCTGGGATAGTCTTTTCTTTTCTTTCCTTTTCTTTTTTTATGCTGAAACAGCAAAAGAGTTCCATGAGTCAACCTTTAATTAAATTTAGAATATCCTGTAAGACCAAATACTGTAGATTTTTGTTTTTCTGAGATGTTAGGCAAAGGTTATAAAGTTGCATTGAGACTTTTCTCCACACATACTTTGTAATTTTTAATTTTAGCATCTTTACTCATCTTTGTAGATGAGAAATTTTCAAATTAACCAGGCTCTGTTGCCTTTTGTTTAACGATTTTACCTTCAATATGTCTCACCTTATATTTTTCTAAATGCTTCAAAAAGAAACTAGTACATTTCTCAACTTTTTTTGTAAACTGGTTTAGATCATTTCTGAGTTCATATTCAGCTATAACATTTCAATGTAGGCATTTATGTCCCTTCTCACCTAGACCTTGATTTATTTTGTTTGCTGGTTTCTTTGTTTCTAGTTGGGATGTTACTCACTTCATGCACGTCAGCACTTCCATGCTGAAGCATTTATGTAATTCCTTCTTACAGGACAAATTTATGAGACAACTTTAATACCCGTGTCATTTCAGTGTTACCTGTCACTACAAAAAGTTTATTGATTTTTTTAAAAAATGCTATTTGATATCTTTCTAGTTTTTTAAAAATTGAAACTTGGACATTTTGAGTATCTTATAAGAGTGGTTTCCTTTTCCTTTTTAAATGTCTACTGAAACCAAAGAGAGTGTGTTATCATTAGTACTGAGCAGGAAAGGGGTTTTGGATTTTTATGCAGGCTACACTAACACCCCAAAATGGGATGGGTATGAGTAGACTGCAGGAGTGAGTGTCCCGGCTCCTTGCTTTTCCCTAACAGATCAGAATGCTGTTCCTAGTGCACACGAAATGGAGATACAGGAAATGGGACGTTGGAGGTAGCACGATTTTTGTTGACAGTGTAATATGCTTGGAGTGGAGGTGACTAAGATGACACAGAATAACACAGGAGAAAGGGAGATGATCAAGGGCGTGACGGGAGGGAGTGTGTGACCAAGGACTCGACTCACATGGAGGTAAACATGTCTAAGAATTTCTGGTAGCGTGGTAAGAAGAATGTGAGAATAGTAAGTACAAGTAAATAATGGCGCCATTTAAAAAAGTTTCCTGAAAGCCCATTTTTCAGGAAATAGGAACCCTTATGAACTAGAAGTGGCAATGGGCACCTATGTCACATGCAGTCCCGGAGGGCTCAAGAATGAACAATACTATTTTGATTTTTCGGTACTTTAAGAGAAACTGTATTATGAGGCTGCTGCAGGTTTTTGGTGAGACAAAAAATGTAAAAGAAACTTTCCAAGAAAAGGTATAATATCAAATTGTTTAGAATCAAATCCTTAGTTAAAAGAGGAGTGATGCTCTGACAAATCAGTCAGATGGGAAATGGTGTTGATGATTTGATACAGAGGTATATCATTGGTAGGTTATACATCTGCATGGTAGAGTAGGAGCTAGATAATGGTACAGGCCTCAGCTAAAATAGGAAAGGAGGAAGGACCAGTGAGGCAAGGTAAGGGGAGGGTCCGAGGAAAGGGTCAAGATCTTTCTCCTGCTGAATGGTGTCAAGAATAAGGCAAGAATGAGTCAAACTATGGGCACCCTGCATCCTTCAGATCAGCAAGGAGCAGATATTAAAAAAAGAGGGGGTAGGAAAGGGTAACACAAAGGAGACCCCTACTCTACAAAAAGCCAAACCCTGAAAGCAGTCTCTGGTCACCCACCTGGCCCCTTGGCTGCCCGAGAGCAGTATACTTGCTTCTGCTCCTTAAACTAGGCTCTCACTTTGCTTTTCACTGGACCCCATTCGCTTGCCTCTCAACTGGCATGAGCGTCCAGGACCCAGAGTCTTGGATGGACAGTCGTTATTCACCCCAAACAGAGGTTTCCACATTTATGACCTCTCTGAGAGTCTCAGATTTTCGGTAGTTCTGAGGAATGAGGAAGAAAACATGCTCCTTCGGTAAAGGGAACATCTTACCACATCCTTTTGAGATTGTTCCTTGGCAAGGAGACATTCGATGTGATGTGTGGGGAAGGACTAATTGACAAGAGTCATGCCTGCCTGTAGGCTTCCTTAAAGAAAGAAAAACAACCCAGACTTCAATGGGTGGTTTTCCAGAGTGAGACAAGCAGGTTTTGTAGAAGCAAACTAAAGTTATTTGGAAACAAAAGGAGGTCTTTTGTCCTCCCTTGAAACATGCTGTAGGACACATCTCAGCTAAGATTTGGAAGGGTTTGCCAAGACTAAATAATTTAAAGTTCAGTAATCATTCACAGTCCAGTTATAATCTGAAAGATAGGCCTGAAGGTATAAGAAACAAAGAAGTATAGAAAGTTATAAACAACATCGGACTTATTATTTCTTTAACTGCAGTGTACTGAGTCGCTTCTACATGCTAGCATTTTCACAACGTGCTTTGCCAACTCAGCATAGTCTGTCATCTCTGTTAGCTAAGTTTAACCACCTTGTATCTTTTTCCCCTTTTAAAAGTAATATGTGTATGCAATATGTAATAGTTACAATGAGCTTGAGTATTTTGTGCACATATGCATCACACCAACATTACAATACCTTCCCCTTACATTTCTGGCCCTCCTGCACCCTTTGCATCCTCCTAATGCCCCCTATCACACCCCGTTGTTTCTACAAAAATCTGTATTCTGGGTTTCTTAAGTTACAGAAACCATGGCATATTTGACCTTCTGTGTTTGATTCACTTCATTAAGCATGATGGTCTCAAGTTGTGACCATTTACCTATGAAAGCCTCAAATCTATCTGTATCTTAGAAAAAAGCTCATTTGACATTAAAGAAAGCATTTAGTTAGGCAAATTTCCATGAATTTTTAATTACTATCATGCCTTTTGAGGCCATTCTATTCTACAGTGAGGATGACTTAATCAAGAGTAGCAATATTTAATAGTGCATGATTATTTCAGTGAAGTTACTTTTCCTAATCAATAATCCTACAGAAATAGCAGATACAGTATTTATTAGTGGCATAAATGAGATTTGTCATTCATAACTTAATATTTCTGTGACCAGTAGGGTTTTTTTTTTTTTTTTTTTACAATTTCGGTCAAAATTCTCAAGAATTGCACATTTAGGTAATGGGTAGCTATTTTATTTCCTTGAATATTTGGGTGTGTTCAGTTATGGCACTGTGTCAAGTATCTTTCAATGAAGCAGTAATTGCACTCATTTTTTCTTCTTTTTTGGAGGAATCTTTGTCAATAGTCTGTAGCAAAACTGGAATGAAGTCACAAAGGTGCATTTTAGCTTTCAAAGCAATCACAAATGTTGGACTTGAATATTTATTTATCTGCAAATACATGAACTCCTGAGGGGGGTGGGTCTTCTGTCCGTAGACAGGCTCTGAGGGGGGCTGAGTGCGCTGTCTGCCCGCTCCGCAGCCTCTCAAACTCCGAGAGACAATCAGACGCGACAGGGAGTCTAGTCAAGCAGGAACTCACTTTATTCAGGAAGTACAGAAACTTATATAGGATAGGGGAGGATGTTGTAAGAAGGAGGGGACAAGTGATTTGACATGGCACTCATGTGAGTGAGACTTTAGCCAATTAACCACTTATTCACGCCAGCATGTACTGGGCTTAAACAACCACTGCATTATGATCATGCACTGTCCACAAGGGCAGAAAACATTTTGTACAGTCTTTCTCTTATACCCCAGTTGTTTACCAGCTTCGTGACTCCCTTATCAGAGCCACCAAAGACAAGTAACAGTTGTCATTGTATAAGCAAAACTCCATCTGAGTTAAAGTACAAGCAGTAACAAATTCTTCTGAGCCAAGCATAACTCGAACACTTCTTCTTTGTTGAAGAAACTCAGCCAAGGTCAGCAATGCTGAGGTTCTCGGGCCCTGAGGTCCCCAACAAACTCCAAATTCTGTAACAGGTTAGAGACATGGGGTTTTATTTTATAAGGCATTTGCATGTTTACAAAGAGTTCTTTCATTTTGCCTTTTGTTTACACGGCTTTGCCTGCCTAATGGGAAATGGCTAATTCCTATATTTGTGTCTCCACTCACCTTTTGAGAACATGTTTCTCATTATTTTTCTATTTGGCACTTCCAAGCAGAATTATCGCAGATTATAATATTTCAAGGAAAATATCTGACCCTACTTCAAACTTCCTAGGGAAGACTTTGGATCAAATTATATGGAAGAAAATTACAGCTGATATGCTTTCTTTCTTTCTTTCTTTCTTTCTTTCTTTCTTTCTTTCTTTCTTTTTTTTTTTTACAGCTGATAGACTTAAAATATATGGCTACCCGCACACTAAAACTAAATACCTTGTTGTTCCTGACTTTATTTAAATGCATCATGAGAGTATATAGTCTACTTTAAATTTGGAAATTTTTGAAATACTGTCTTAATTCACCAGGCACATATACTCACACCAATGTTGCTACACCAAGCACAGTATTGTGTAGAAGAATGCAATTACCCTCTTTTAAAGCTTATCTTTTTCCATCATTTCTTTGTGTTCACGACAATATAACTAAAAGTCAATGCCAAATTCTACCTGCTGTACGGATATTTTGAAAACATGTATAATATACAAAAGTTCTAAAATCCCTGAGAGTCTTCCTCAAGAAACCGAATAAATTCTCTCAAATTTGTTAGCTTGTGCTAGCAATAGAGCTTTCACCCCCTACAAAGCAAGTTAGCTAGTATTTTCACTTTTGTAACAAATGTTGCTTTCTGTGGCTGATTGCAGAGTCTTATATTTTCTTCTCTTTTCCCATTTGCATAATTGCTTATTCCACTTTGCAATTTCATTTCTTTCATTTGTACATAGTTGAGAGAAATCATTTTTTAAAGATGAGAGGTTATTTTTTATTTTTTTCTGACAATTCCCTTTTTCAATTATTTATTTTTCCTAGAAGAAGAAATTTTAGTGAGACACTCATAGTGATTTTCCTGAGTGTGTGTGGACATGTGTGAGTTACAGTCACATGGAAACTAAGGTGAAGATAAAAGGAGACCCAGGCACAGAGCAGAGAAGGCTCTGACGGCCTCTTCTTGTCCTTCCAAGTGATTGCAAACTGGTCTCGAGCTAAGGGAACGTTAGACAGCGCATCAGCAAGGTCTGATACTGCACAGAACGATCATGTCACCTGCACCAGTTGTTCCATCGAAGGTGCAGTGTTGGGTGGAGCCGCAGGGGCAAGGGCATGCTGCCTGGTTTAACTGAGTACGATTCGCCATCATACTCCAAGAGCCATCTAGCTTCTTATCAGCTGCTTTCCCTTTCCAACTCCTTGTTTCTGAAGTTTCATGCCGCCTGCCACGCAGCCCAGAGGGATCGACTTTCACCACTCCACTTGGTGTAGACAAGTGCGACTCACCCAGCCACGTGCAACTGTCTTTGGTGTTTGTACTCTCAGGTGCAATGCCCCATGCCCAGCATTGGCATGCAAAACGTGCCTCTGCAGTATACCTCCTTGGAATGATCTCCTGTAGGAGAGAAATGCACACATACATTCCGGGAGGGAATAACTGCCCATTCTTAGGACACGCTTGCAACTTATTATCTCGGCCATCTGCTGCTACCCACAGCCTTTGGGGCTTTTCAAGATTACCATGAATTAAAGTCCACCCTGCACTTATATCCACTGAAGCCAAGATGTTCTGCACATGTGTGGAGGACCAATACATCTATAACTCAACCTGAGACCAAAGTTACCATGGAGGACTACCTTGTCTGCCTCGTCAGAGGAGCAGCTCCAGAAGCGTCTGCGCCGGGAGGCTTCCTTCCTCCCTGTGGGATGCAGTGGGGACCACCTCAACATCCCTGCCTTCCATTCCTCACTCCAAGTTTTTGGTGAATTGCTGGTCAAGCTTTACAGCTGTCTAAAATCTCATAAGCACAGATTTGAGTTTCCTGTTATTTGCCCCCCACCTGCCCCCCTAGGGGCTCCAGCTTGGAACCAGTCTTGGCCTCTGTCTCATCTCTCTTGGTATGCAACCCAAATAAACAGTTCCGTAGGGTTTTGGTCCTGGTCACAGAAAGAGGCAGGAGTTTGGTATGCAACACATTACAAACCTGAAGTATGTACTGGGCTGGATTATTCAGGTCTGTCAAAGCCTCTCCTGCCTTGTAAAGATCATATCCCAACACAGCGCTCAACAAAGTCAGTACAGCTTTATACAAGTGTTGAGGTTCGGAATCATCTCCCTTTCTAACTGTTCCGTAGATACATTCCCATCAGCCCTGGGAAACGGAGCAGCCACTGTCTCAGCACCTATTCCTCCTCCATTGTTTTCTACTCCCTGGCATCATGGGGACCTGAGCCAGCAATGACCAAGCAGCCTACGGCTCATATGAGCTAGTCCTCCGAGACCGATTTCCTTCATACCGCCTCAGGCGGTGCAGCCTGTGTCTCAGGAGGGAGAAGGAGGTCTACTGCTGAGTTTATCTGCTTCCATGGCATCAGACTGATCCTCTCCTCTCCCATGCCTCACGATCCCAAGAAAGCCAAGTATGGTTTAATAGTCTGTCTTAACTAGAGCAGTTCAGGGGCTGCGTATTCCCTGATTACACGGATGTCCTGCACCGGGCCTTTGTTAAGGCCTCCTTCGATCTGCATGCTGAACCATGGATTTTTTTTTTTTTTTTTTTTTTGAGGGCTGAATGCAAGTGGAACCTTTTACTACCTCTGTTCTCTTCTCTTCACCTTGCTTTCCACTTCTTACTATCAGCTTCAATTTTTGGGATCCTGAGAAGGTCTCTTTTAGTAAAGATCAAATCTGTACTGTCTATAGCCACCACTGTTTCTCTGGTCCCAGCTTCACACAGGGTTGCATTCAGGCTAAAAGTTAAGCATTTCAAATATTTCTGTTCTGCTTTTTCTTCTAACTCGTGTTATTAGTCTGGTTAAAAATAGCCCACTATCAGTACCAATGTGAAAGACTGAATACTGCGCTGCCTTGACGTTTCCCTTGCCATATCAACTGCCTTTAATGTAAGTCTCCTGAAAAGTCCCAGGCTATGGGCAAAAATGTAGACTTTCTTTCTTTCTTTCTTTCTTTCTTTCTTTCTTTCTTTCTTTCTTTCTTTTCCTGGAGTGTAACATGCATATTCTCTAGTTCATTTGCTCACCAGCCAATGAAGCTCTCCTTCTCAACTTAAAGCCTCACGACTCTGGCCCTTACTGTCTGCTTTATTATCACCATTTTGTGTGTGTGTGTGTGTGTGTGTGTGTGTGTGTGTGTGTGTGTGATCTTACCAAAATCATCCATGAGGCTCTACTTACAGCCTTCTAGGGCTTCTTAAACCCAGATCTTGTAACATTTCCAAACTCCTCCCCTATGCTAGTTCCAGTAGCTTCTGAACCATATGGTCAGGTATTGTCAGAGAAGTGACCTCATTTTTGGCATCAAGTTTTCAATAGGAATTATTTTTCCTCATTAGCGGAATAAAATGCTTGACACACATGACTTCAAGGAGGAGAGGTTTCATCTGGCTCTTGATGTCTGCAGATTCAGCTTATATTTGCCTGGCTCCGATGTAGAAATATCATGGCGGAAGGCTGTGTTGCACAAGAGCTGCTCGGTGCATGGTCATCAGGAAGCGAAGCAGAGGATCTGTGGCAGGAATAAAAAGGATGAGCAACCAGGTATGTGTAGACATACACGTGTATGTATAGATCATACCGACGGGACCCGCCCAGATACACCCAGCACACCCAGTGCTCCACCAGTCCTCTGTGAATGAAGATCTCAAAGCCAATCAAATTGCATTAAATGTCAGATCATTTTCTTACCTTCTTCATCCTCATTTAAGGAAGTCTTAGAACTTGTTTTAATATGGAAATAGGTTTATTTCTCAACTTACGTGTAGTTTATTGAGAAATAGATTGATATTCTCAGCACTGGTTCTTTGGACTTACAGGCCACAAAATGTGCAAACCAAATGACCTTATCTTCTAAGTTATTTTTTTTTTTTCTGGGCAGTAAGCTCATCTTGTACTTTCACTTACTCCTGCTTGTCACAAGCCCATATTTTCCTTCCCGGCAGGAGCTGATGACAGGCAGTTAGCTGATAGGACTAGCAAGCACAGATATGCTGAATGTGTCCTCGTCCCAGGCTGCTGCTAGACCTTTGCATCTTACTGAGCAACACCCTTATGTCTCTGAGCAAAGAGGGTGGGTCTCCTTGCCTGTTGAGCAAGTTCAATTTAAAATCTTGTTGGGAGAATTTCACAGCAGGCAAGCAGAAAGAGTTTTATTGCCTCTATTTTCAGTGTCTTTTCAAATTACAATAATATGCCCAAGAAGCATGTAAGAAAAAAATCTTTGTGAACTAAAAGAGCTTTTACTCTTTCAACACAAAATATAAGTTAAGGAATCACTTTGTTCTTAAGAGTTTATTTTCCAATTCTAAATTTCATACTTCAGGAAATACTACATTTTTCTGAAAGTAGAGAAAAAATGGCTTCTATAAAATAACTCTTTTCCCTAGCCATTATCCTAATACAGACTTAAAATTCTGTCATAATGCCACTTGTGTAAATACACGATATATTTTTCTACACAAAATGTTTTAAAGATTTTGTAAAAAGAAGTTATTATATATACATGCAATAAAATACCTTTTATTTTCATGTGTATTATACTCTACTTATTTTTTGTCATTAATCATGCTAACGCATACTACTCAAAAAGAAAAGCCTTGTGTAGTTTCCACATAATTCTCTATGAAGCTTTACATTCATGAAATAAAGCATTATGTTTTGATTGACACAATAGAAAATTATAATTTAAATGAAGATGTGGTACAGCATGTTTTTTAAAAACATAATTTGCTTATGATTTTATATTTCTTAGTATAAAACTCAATTTGTGTCTTCAATATTTATGATAAGTTAGGTAGACTAAGAATTAAAATCGCATAGATTTGTGTACCATTCAGATATTTTTAGTGAAAATGAGGGAATGAAGTAATTCACAGGACAGGTAACTTCATTTGACTCTGTAGGAAGGGATGTGCTGTTTAATAAGCCACTTGGTTTCATGCAAAATCTATTCTTTGTAGGGACTTAAGAATTCTAGAAAATGTTCTCATACACACATTGAATGATCACTTTTAGAAAAGGGAAATTTTTAAAAATCAGGAGCTAGCTTACCTGGTTACATGAGAAACAGCTAGCACATAGTCACTTATCTTGTCTGTACAGGCTGCAGAACTTTGCGAGGTCTGAAGGCCCTGTCAGATGAGGAGAAATGTCTGTGTCAAGAGTCTCAGGCAATGTGCCCTCCGCTAGCTTACTGAGTTTTAACTCTTCAATGATTTGTCTTCATGTATGGAACAGATGAAATGAAATTTTCGTATGCTCAAATACTTGCCCTGAGTAATCAAAATGACAAAAACAGACAAAAAATCAAAAAGAAAATTATTGATACCTATGAAAGAAAATCTTAAATGTAAACTTTTAAGAAAAAATAAAAAAATTTAAAAAATCATTAACAAATTGAATTAATAGTTTCAGTTTTTCAGAAACCATAAGAACATTTTGAAAAGTATTTTTGTAGAAATTAAGTCATTAACGATTTCAAATTTTTAGACAATGTCTTTAAACATGAGAATAAGATGAGAAAACTATTTCCCCGTAGCTTAAGTGGTCATCATGAGGTTTATTTGATAAAATTAAAGTAACTGGTGTAAACATATGACTGATGTGAACATCTGAACAAAAGGCCAAAGTTTCATTAGAAATAGAGACTTAAAGCAGAGTCACGTATCTACATATGCATTTCTTTGTGCATGCATACCTCAGAGGTAAATGTAAATAAGGCACCGCATATGTGCTACATGTGTATGTATTAATTCCCCAGTTCCTCACTGTGAGTGGTACAGCAACTAGGATGAGGCTGGCACCACTAGTCACTATTGCAGGACGTGAAACAAGGGAGCAAAGCCTACCAAAGTCTGTCAGAAGCCATAAAAGGAACCCAGGACAAAATGGGTTCTCAAAATGTCTGGAGAATATGTTTTTGCTTCTATGTGAAAATACTGTTTTGGTTGGTAAAATGATTTGCTTTTGTTCTACTATTCGCTGGTATTAAGTTCGACAAATAATGGCAGCCACGAAATTAAAAATGAAGAGTTTGAATCTGTCAGACAATTTGATATAGAGATTTTAGGCCCTTGAGCACTTGCTTTTAATATTACTTAACCTTCAATAAAATCAGTTTCTTTTAAAATGCAGCTAATGTGCGAGTATATTATATTCATGTCACTGTCATAGACTTTGTGGGAGCAACTGATGTCTCGTTGAGTGGCACCGAATGGCAGAATTGACAAACAAAAGTCTTGGGGAGAAAGGAGAAACCATAGAACCTCACTTATTTATATTATTTTAAAATAAAATGTAAAAAGCTTTTATATTTTTCTTTGGTCCATAGATCAGACAACCAGGCTTAAGAGATAAATTAAATTCCACTCATATTTCATATTACACCTGATATGTTACAGTGACATATGAATTAGTAAACCAATATGCACATTTGGAAATTTTCATATGTAATGATGGATAAATATGGATAGATTTCCAAAACCATCTCACATGACTGTGGGACAAAAACATGGTTTTAGTAAAAAAGTGATAGCAAAATATTTCTTTGTAGGTTGCTGAAATGATGTATTAAAAAAGATATCAAAACAAATCTTTTATAAAAATATTTAGAGTGGAAATTTGCAAATGTAGTCACCAATACCACAGCTGATTTATTGGCTATTTTAAAAAGGTGTCTAGAGTTAAGTCTTCAGTTAGTTATAGGAACAGATTTAAAGTTCACTTCCTTCATCAGTCAGAGAAACACTTGAGAAAGTCCAAAGTGTAGAAATAGTACGAGGACCATAGAATTCGGCGAGCTTCATAAAAGTAATAAAAAATGTAACAAAATATTTTGAAATGATATGGGCAAGGGCTTTGAAGATCGTGTTACCTTAAAGAAGTTAACTTGAGTATTGTAATGAAGATAAAAATTGGCAGAGTTAGAGAGTGTTATGGTTTGGATCTTGAGTCTCCCTAAAGCCTCACATACTTGGAATTCTGTGCTATTGGAAAGTAGTTCCTGGCTGGAAGGGACGATGCTTCGGGTTTGATCTGAAAGGACTGTGTCAATTTGAGATTGGGGATCGCCCAAGGCATAGCCCTCAGGTTTGTGTTAATGACTTGGGGGTCAGGAAGTGAGGAAGAGGCACCCATCCTGGGAGGCTGGGGTGGGCGATGGCTGGGGTCGGGGACTGGCAGCTTGAACTAAGCACAGGAAGGAAGAAGAAACACTGTTGCAGCTTCTTCCTGGAAAAGCCTTACCCTTGCCTGAGTCTCCGGATAGCGACGTGTCTCCTGCTTTCCCAGGCTTCGGTCTGAATGGGGGGCTGAGCAGCTCTCCAGCCTCTGCCATGTGCATCCACTGCTGCGGGCTGTTTAGTAACTGCCTGTGTGGCGTGAGACCTTGGGCCTAGCAACCAGAAATGAACTAATACGGAGAGAGACTGAATGTTTTCTCTTGTCTGTGACATTGTAGCCTTTAGCAGAATATTCAAAATAAAAATCAAAGGAAAAAATGCAATCTTCTTAATCCTGAAATTTTGAAGAGAAAATGCATTTGGAGAGTTTAAAATGCAAAAATAAAAAAATACCATAAAAAAGTATACTTTATCTTCTTATCCTCTCTCTAGTCAGTCCCCCTCCCTTGGGTCAGTCTCTCCGGGGCTGTTCTCAGTTCCCTATATATTCTTGCAGATTTTATGATTATAAGAGGCAAAGCACAAGACTTGTATCTGTCTGCCCCTTTTCCACAAAATACAGTATATTTTATATACCGCTCGGTTTGTTTATTTCTTTCAACTCATACTAATCTTGGGAATCTTGTTCTATCATTACACGAGGTACCATTTTCTTTCTAATTAAAAAAATCTGCATGAGTTTGTGTCATTAAATTCAGTATAATGGGTTACAGCTATGGACTGACAGGTTGTTTGTGATCGCCTGGTCAGCGCTCAGTGGTCCTCCTTCCCGTTATGGAAGGAGATCCTTCCTCTTTGTTCCTACGAAGACACATTCAGCCACACATCCTACTTTGACTGTCCAAGTGATGATGGTGTATGTTACTTATGGTAGAAACCGTAAGAAGCCATGCACATTTCTCCATGGCAGCCCTTTTTCCACCTTGGTCTCTCTTTTCTCCCCCATAACTTCCCCCTCTTTCTTCTTGTCCAGCAATGGTATCAGTGCAATCCAGATTTTTCTTCGTCTTTCAGCCTTTGATCTACATGGAGCTCAATAACTAGGACCTATTCTAGGCAGTTCATATGAATGAGAAATAGACATACACTAGTAGAATTTACAAAGAGCCTAATTCATTGTCACTATTACATCACCTATAAAGTGATGATTAATTAAAAGAAGGTGCCAGAACTCACGAGCCTTTTGAAAGCTAAAAAAATGTATTGTTAGCATCTTGGGTAAGCAGTGAGGCAAGAAAACCATTATGAAAGCAGGAAAAATGGAAGCTTGTATAATGTGTTGAAGAAGGTGTGTTGAAACTTTCACCTGCAACACCTGGGAAGATCAATAACGTTTTCTATAGTTTAGTGAAAATGTTGGAAAGAGAATACCAGATAATGAAGTTTTATTATTTACTGTTAACTACAGTCAAAATGAATTGCAGAAAGAAATAGGCCCAGGGAAGACTTCTCAGTTCAAAGAGACAGAAAAAGTGAAATTCGTCCAAAAAGTGGTTTCTGATGCTAGCAACCTTATAGAGGTCATTACCCATAATGGCCATGTGTTTTAGTGACTTATTTTTTATTTTTATTTATTTATTGTTTTGCTGTGACTCAACACCCAACCTCTGCAACTGAAGGGAGGAAGACTACTTACTTTCGCTCACATATTCAAAAGATCACAGTCCATGTATGGGCAGCTAGCAAGGGTGAATACACATGGTGGGGGTGCAGCTGGAGAGAGCCTCAGCCGTGACGGAAGGGAAGCCAAGTCAGAGAGCAAGAGGCACAGCTACACGTCCGAGTCCTGCCCTGATAATCTGCCCCTGCGGGGCCAAATCCCATTGTTCTGGCCTCTCTGACAAGTTCCCAACTCTCAACAGCACATGGAGCTTTTGAGGGACATTCCAAATCCAACCGTCATGCCATATTAAGATTGCTAAAACTGTAGGCCATGGGGGGTTTCAAGACAAGGTCAGCTGGCAATGCCAAATACAGTGTGTGTTGTCATTTTCTTCCTGGGGCAATGAACTTACCGCAATGTGCCCACGTGGTTCTTGGGCCTATGCTAGGGACCTGTGCTAGGGGTGTACAAGGAAGGTGTGACTACAGAGGTTTCTAGCTCACCCTCCTCCCGTGGAGGCTCATGATGGGAACGACAGTGTGAGAACGCTAAGTTTCCTGGCACACAAATCCAGGGCTTTGTTCTAAGAACAGCCAAACTCGTTGCTGCTAGAGCAACTTCTGGCAGCTTCTCTGTGCCAGAGTCAGCATGCAGAGTGTGCTCACAGGGGCAGAGGCGTTGGCTGGGGGAATTTTCCATGATTCCTGGGATGGAATGGGCCCCTCAGCATGCCGTGCCTGGCCAGACCTGCAGGGCAGACATCCCTTGTTTCAGAGCGAGGCTTTCCACAGTGACTGTTACTTCTCCTGCTCAAGCTGCAAATGCGGCTGAATGATGGACAGGAGTGGTAAGGACATCCTGGGGTCCGGATTCTTTGGCTTCTGTTACGGTTTGGGTCTGGACTGTTCCCCCAAGGCCTTACGTATTTGGATGCCTTGGATGATGTATGGATTTTCTGTGCTGTTCGGAGGAGGCACCTAGTCAGGAAGGAAGGATTACTGAGCCTGTGGCAGACCACGGAGGGTGTGGCAGACTGCAGGGGGTCGGGGGTGGCGTGTGGCTTGGGAGGTTATAATGTTGCTCTGGCTTCTTCCCATCCTGATCTTTCTTTCTGTGATGTCATGACTCTTTTTGCCGTTGCCAGTCACCCACAAATAGAGTGAGACCTCCTAAAAGGATGCTGAAATAAACCTTTCCTCTTAAAAAAAAAAGCTAAAATGCCTAAGCAGATTAAATAGTTGCCAGTTAATTGTATTTGTTTGAAAAAAAGGAGATCTCAATGATAAAAAGCTTAAAATGTGGCTTCCTTGAAAAACTCTGGGAACCCAAATATCTGCAGTTATATATATAGAGAGAGAGGGCATACTTTGTGGTGAATTTTGAATGCTGGCACTTGTATGTAATGCTGACTAAAGTAAGGGGTCAGCACATTCTTCCAGTTACACTTCGAGAGAAACACAGTCTTGGAGTGAAACTGTCTTGTTTGAGACTTAAAATGACTTTTATGCTTCCAAAGCTCTGTGGACAGGAACTGAACTAGGTTTTCATTGATTAAAAAATTATGTTGTCATATGATCTTTTTAACTGTAGACTAGAAGGATAATGAAAAAATAATTGCCTCCCAAGGGTGAATTTAAGAAGTATGGAGACCAGAGCACTGGGGATTGATTATTCTTAAGAAGACAAACTAGAGACGAGTCAAGGCTTGTAGTGGCAGCGCAAGAGTTCATTTCTATGTGTATTCAGTGTGACTTTGCACTGCTAAGGACAAGGAGCTGCTACGGATTGCTCTGTCTGAATGGCTGTGTTCATGACACATGTGCCATTCCTGTCTTACTAGTGTATCTGGTTGCTCTGACAGATGGCACAGAGCTTGCTGAATTCTCTGGCAAGTAACACCTAGCCTTTGGGGCTCAACATAGCAAATGGGTGGAATGTTGGTGGATTTTAGTGTGGGAGGAGGGAAGGATCTAGGGGAGATGGGGAAACCCAACATTTAGTGTTCTAAGGCACAGACTGTAGCAGATCCTCCTGTATTCACCAAAATTCAATTCTTATACCTGCTTTTGATCATTCTTCTTCTGAGGGCCTAATTTGGCAATGCTTTTCTCTTTTGTCACTGAAACCTATAACTTTCCAGGCAGTTCCTTCTTCATTAGTTTACTTAGAATTTACAAAAATATGTTCACTGATTATGTAATATTAGTGATAAATAAAATGCTATGTTTTTAACCCTAAGATTTGTGTAATGTTTATTGCTTTATAGTAATCTATGTCAACCTGACTGGTACACGATTATCTCTGAACCTGCAAAACAAATAAAGCGTGCAATGACTGTCAACTGCCATTTTGAAAATGTGATTTAAAATGAAGAAAGTGAACTTAAAATTTAATTTTTCCAGACTAGAATGACTAGGTCAAAGGATACAATTACAGCACTCTGGAAAGTGTATCTTCGAATACACTTGTTGCAACTTAGAATGGATGTTAACAAGCCTAAAATAAATGCATGGATCAGTTTAAAATTGTGCGCAAAAATACATGATGCTTCCAACTTTGAAAGAAGAGAGATTTATTTTGGCTTACAGTTTCAGAAGTTTCAGTCACTGTTCATTGACTTTGAGGCAGAAATGTCATGGCAGAGGGCACAGCGAAGCTGGTAGGCCAATCTGGACAGGAAACAGGTGGGGCAGACATGAGAGCAGTAAGCTCTTAACAGAAGCACTGCGCTCACACAGCTCAAGGCAATCAACATGGAAATCAGTATGAAGTGACACAAAAAGGAAACATTTGAGGAAGCATTTTGTAAAATATATATATATATATATATATATATATATATATATATATATATATGTTTCAATGTTTCTATTATTGTGTGACTTTGAACCAATACACAAACACGTCATCAAAAACTTTTATCATTTAAGAATTACAGAATGTAGACACTTAGAAACAAATCTCACACAGTTTAAGTTCTTTCATGAGAAAAAATTCAGTGGGTTTGAATAAAAAAAAAAAATTGTTTTTTGAGACTGGGTTTCACTCTGCAGCCCAAGCTGATCCTAAACTCACTATGGAGCCAAGGCTGGCCTTGAACTCATGGCAATCCTCTTGCTTTAGCCTACCAAGTGATAGGATTACAGGTGTGCACCACCACACCCTGCTCTATATGATACTGGGGAAGCTAACTCAGGGCTTTGAGCTTCCGAGTCAAGCGCTTGAACCACTGGGCTGTTCCTCTAGTTCCTCTTCATATCTTTTGGCTTTGTCATTTTCAATTCTCAGTGTAGATTTAATTTAAAGCAGAAAGCAGCACCCATGTCACAGTCTGAACATCAGGCTCTTTTAGAGTTTCCTTAGCTAGATTAGTTAGTTCACCACCTTTAACCTCAGTTTTGGGCAAAATCTCAAGGTATGTGCCAAATACAGACACAATTTGTTTTCTCTTGAGGCAGACTCTTGTTCTGTAGTCTAGCCTGGTTCTGAAGTCACTATGTAGCCCAGGGTGGCCTTGAAATCAAAACAATCCTTCTATCTCAGCCTCCTGAGTGCTGGGAGTACAGTCATGTCTCACCACGTTCAATTTATGTCGTGCTGGGGAATCGAATTCAGGTACTTTGACATAATGCTTGATAGTCAAGTGCTTAAACAGCTGAGCCCTTTCTCCTGCTCCTTGAATCAAAATTTTAAATGAAAAGGTATACATTGGAAAAAGTGATAAATCATATCAAAAAGGTACGTATCCATAAATAAAAATAAGATACTGAGGGAGAAGCATCTGTAATTCCCAGATGAATGAATAGTACTTGATAAATTTCAGCAGTCATACATAGAAAAAAATCTTAATAAACTAGAAAAGTAATTTATTTAATGCGATAAGTGGCTTAAACATATACACACATTTGTGCAGATGTTATTAAAAACTTTCCTTTTGAGATCAAGCATGAAATAAAGATGTCAACTAGTAACTTCTATTAAACTGTACTGGAGATCTTTTAAACTTTTTATTTCATTTTAATGCACAAAAAAATTGAGGTACAATGTGTAAAGTTTGGATCGATGTGCACATTGTAGAAAGACTGAGTCATAAGAACTGTCATATCCATTACCTCACCTATTTGCTTCTGTTGAGAGAATGTTAAAAAATCTATTTTTAGTAATTTTAAATATATAATATGTCGCTGCTAACTCTGTTCACCACACACTACCAGAGAGCACTAACACCAGTCTCAGTGAAGCTTGGGAAACTTTCAGTGTCACCCTTTCTGTCCCTCCTCTTATCAGCTTCTGCTAAATATTTCCTGTTTCTATCAAGTCAACATTTTGAGATTCTACATTACAGATGTTAACCAGTATTATAAAAAAGACAATGTATAAGAATTAGAGAGAAATATATAAATAGGTGTGCCATTAGCAGATGATTTAACTATTAATTGGGAAAATACAAAGGAGTGAATAATTTATTATCGTTAATAAATAAACTTCGCAAAACCAATGTATAGGAGACCAGTCTATACAAATGAATTGTGCATCTATAGTCAACAATAAACAACTTAAAATCATATTTTCACAAACGGTCACATAAAAGTTGATGAGGACACTGTTACTAGCTATACATGCATAAAACGTCACAAAATGCTAGCATGTAAATCAAGTAAAATACATGCAGTGTGTCTCCAGTATGATTTTTTCTTTAGTAGCACTACAGATATGCCTGGGATGTGAACCACCACTCAGTAAAAATGACATAGTATCAATAAGAAAAATAAAGTTAGATTTAATAATTAAAATTGTACTATGCACACTGATTGTAATATTCAATTCTATGAAGGCATTACTCTCCCCCAAACTGATTTATAATTCTAATGTTATCCTCTTAAAATTTACACCAGGCTATCTTTGTAGTAGCTAACAAGCTGGTTTTAAAATTTACATTTTATGTGATGTATAAAGGAAAGGAATTCATATAACAGAAAAAGGATTTGTGCTGTTTCTCTTCTTCTAACAAAGTGAAGGAAGAAGCCACTTTGTTTTATGTTCATAGTTTTCCAAAATACTTTTATGCCACTCTGTGGAATGTCTATTTCCTGATTAGAAAGATAAATATTGTATTTTTGACTAGAATCTCTTTGATGAATGGTTGCATTGAAGCTTATCGTATTATTTAAGCCTCTAGGGAAGCAAATCTGATCACAGATTGACCTCTGAACCAAATAACTGATCTTTAATCAAACTCCTGTATCTCAGTAAGACCTAATGATCCACGTTTTTACCTCTAGAAGCCAAATGACATTGAACAAAACCCACAGCAATATTCGCCTTCCCTCTCTTCAGGTCTAGGTGAAATTTTCTGTTCTCAAGGGTATTGTCTCAATATTTCTTAGACCATGAAAATTTTGATCTTGGTTTAAAATCACTTTCTAGAAAGGAGCTATGGCTTGGATCCGGTGTGTTCCCCCATAACCTCACGCATTTGGATGTAGCAGAATAATTGTGGCATTGAGTGCTTTTGGAGATGGAGATGGCTGTAAGGGGCAGATGCTTGGGATTGACGTGGAGGGATAGTGTTAGCTTGTTGAGATTGAAGGTTGCCCGGGGCAGAGCTCTTGTTATTGACTTGTGGTCCAGAAAGTGACAAAGGGGCACCCACTTTGGGTGTGGGGGGCCCAGCAGGCAGCTTGAAGTAATTAAAAGAAGGAAGAAGAAACATTGTTGCAGCTTCCATGGAAATCTCTAGCTTCGGCATGAGTCTCCAACTTTCCTCCTGCTCCTGCTTCTCTTGGTTTCTGTCTGCAACGCTGTGAGAAGTTGTCTTAGCTGCATTTTTATTGCTGACAGAACACCTGACATCCACAACTTAGGAAGGACAGATTTATTTTAGCTCACAGTTTCAGAAGGTCTCAGTTCATTCATGGATAGGTAGCTGGGAAATAGTGGAGTCATGTGGCAGAGCTGTAGCCTAGTCTGGGGCCAGAGTCAAAGCTCCACGGACGGAGATCCCCACAGCACAGCGGAACAGACACCAGTCTGGGAGGAAGGGCAGAACCAGCACACATCCTTTTAGGTTAAACCACAAGCACTGGTTCTTTCTAGCCAAGCCTCACCTCCCAACAGTGGGACCAGTATCCACAGGTACATGAGGCTTTTGGGGGACATTCCAGATCCAAACCATGACAGAAGCCCTCCAGCCTCTTCCACGTTTCTACTATTGCCCGGATGCCATGAACAAACTGTGTGACATCTTCTGAAACTGTGAGCAAAATAAATCTTTCTTCCCTTATTTTGTTTTGTTCCCGCAACAAACAAGTAACTAAGATGGAGGCACTTACCGTTCTGAGTCATGAACTTCTTCACTGCGTAAGTTTTCTTTGTATATTAGTGCTCTGATCTCTATGAGAATGTAACACAATCTCTGGACTATGAGAATTTTAAACTCAATATATTCATTGAGCTAAACCACAGAGACAAATGTACCCTGAAGGCTGAAAAGGAACATCATTTTTCAAAAATGGTGGGGATTTATTAATTACTTAAGTAACAATACCAAAAAATGATGGCTAATTATGGTGTACCTCATCCATGAACCAAAGCATCTTTGACTCTGTGTGTCACTCACATTCAGTGGCAAAAAGAGAAAGAACAAGAAACATGTATGAGAAGGTTTTTTGACCAGACCTAGGAATGACATACTTCACTCTGCTTATGTTTCTTTGTGTAGAACACAGTCACGTGTCCCACTTAACTTCAAAGGAAGTGTGTCACAGATGGAAGCTTTTGTCAGAATGTTCAAACCAAATTAAATGCCTTTTCTATCATTTCCTTTTTCCATAGCCCTATTTTTTTTTGAAAATTTCTAACCCTTTGCACATTGTCTAAATCTCAACCTTATTCACAGGAATGCAAGGATAATCTGAGAGCGCTGTGCCCCACCCCTCTGTATGAACGGGTAGCTGCTATGTCTCTTTGTACTACCTGGACATGTGTTGATGTCTGTTCATCCTTTGTTCTAAACCTTTGCTTTGAGCCATCATAATTTTTTAATGTAATTTAATGTAAAAGTCAGTTAAGTTGGTTTGCTGGCATTTGCATTTTCCATAGTATTATTGAAAGGATTTTAGTATTTATGAATCTGTTTCTAATGTTCTCTTTTTTGTTATGTTGTTACCAGAGATTGAACCCAGGGCCTTCACACTGAGCTGGGTCCCTTTTTTATTTTGAGACAAGTTCTCACTAAGTCACTAAGTTGTCCAAGCTGGGATCAAATTTGTCATCTTTCTGTCTCAACCTCTCAGGATCACAAGCCACACCACCAGGCATGGTTACAGCATTCTCCTAATTGAGTCCTCATTATATGAGCCCTGTTTATATGGTCTTGATTTCCAGGGTTCAAAATTAAAATGTGGCAAAGTATGAAGTACCCGTCATAATAAAAATCTACTGTTTCCAACAACTTTTCTTCTTTTTCTTGCCACTCGAGACTTCAGGCACAGGCTGTTACTTCCTACACTTGAATAAAACATGCAATTTTAGATTTTGTATTCTTTACTCCCTTGGCCAAAAATATCATTTTTCCTCTTCTCGTATTTTACTTTTTCTGCCATCTTGATGTACCTATCCTTTTTAAGGCATAACTGAAATATTATATATCTGTAAAGCTTCTTTATCCGTAATACTAGCTACTAATTGCCCTTTCCTTTTTGTGCCCACAGGAAATTTTCATAGTATTCTTGAAAGTGTTAACCTTTGTGTACTTGCTTTGGAGTTATTTGTGAAAGCATGGCTTCCCTTCACCAGGATCCACTATGAGACTCTTGATAGTAGTTACAGCATTGCAGCCTTCTTTCTGTCTCCAGTGTGTACACAAAGACATACTTGAGGGACTCAGTTTTAATAGCCCAGAGAACTGTTCACCAATTTTGACACACACAAAAACCAGAACCTTTGCATCTGTGTCTTCTCAATTCTTAGAAAAAAAGTCTAAGAGGGAATTCTCTGGAAATAAAAGAATTCTACAAACAAGTATAAAAATTCAGAAATGAGAAAACTAAACAAATGTATTAGAATAGCATTAATCAACCATCATAAATCAAGTGATAAGACTTACATCATATGAAATTCACCAAGATGACACAATAATATTTTTTAAATTCTCTGTAGATAGACTTCAGGATAGACTGATGTATTTATCAAGAATGTATTTCCTATGGATATGAAAGAGGGAGGAAAACCTACTGAAAAAGTATGGATGAATACAGATTTGTCTTGAAAGGATTTATGCAAGAAAGACAGCCAAGGCAATTTGTCAGTGACTGACAATCTGTGAGTCAGAGCAGTTTTGTGGATGACAGAATTGGAGGTCAGAACAACCTTTATTCAACAGAGATTGCCAACATTTGCCTTTCCCCAGACTTACTCAGCATTTACGCAGCCAGTAAGCCTAATTTAAGTCCTGCCACAGTCAAGGAGTATTCTGATTCCAGCAGCTGTTAGCTATCTGTGTGGTGTGGTCCTTGCACATGAATTTGACACCCTTGGGGTCTCAAATTATCATGATCCCCCCAAGACCTTGGTTCATGTGCGCCTTGGTGTGACCATGCCCGTTGCCTCTGAGGCCCCTGCTAGGACTTCACCTTCCCTGCTTGCAGACAGGACGCTCAAACAAGGCCTAAGCCAGTCCCCTGAGTACTAAAGACTTTTCCATACTACTTAGTATTGGCTAGGATCTCTGGTTTGGCACTTGAGGCATAATCTCACCTATGGGCAGCTTCCTCTGCTCCAGGCCTAGGGTACAGATTATGGCGTGAGTCTCAGTTTCTGACATGGAGAGTGCAGAGGAGATGTTGTTTCTTTGGTGTTTGAACTTTATGCCACCCGGCTTTCCCAGTCCACTTTCTTAAAGCGCTAGTTCTGCCAACTGACAAACTGATCCCCACCCCCAACCCCATTCTTCCCCCTTCACTGGAGTTAACTGCCTTGCTCTTTTGAGTTGGAGAGGATTCCAGTGCAAAGGTACATAAAATAAAAGCTCTGTGTCCCCGATAAGTGCCCCCAGTGCCTCTTTTTTCTTATCCCCCTTCTCCCGTTTTACCTGTGTGGCTTGTTTGTTCCCTTTGCCCCTTTCCTTGTCCCCTCCTTCATGCAGCACCTGGCTTTACTCCTGGGTAGCCCCCCGAGGTACAGGGTCGGCGGCCAAGGAGCTCTCACTCCACATTCTCCTGCTGCTGCTCAGGCTTTTGGTTTCACCAGCTCCTTCTTGGCCTAACAGCTTTGTCAGTGAATCCCCCCCCCCCCCCCCCCCCCCCCCCAAAAAAAAGAGTGATGTTTCTTGGGGTAAATGCTCTGTCCTTTCTAAATTTTATTTTTATCTATAATTTGGGTTATTACACATTTTGCTTGTTTTGAGAATTTAAAAACACAGAGAAGTTAAAGGGTACTATGATTACTGTAATCATTTGAAACTTTTATCAAATAAATAACAAAGACAAAAATCCTTAAAAAAACTGAGAGAAACTTAGCTCACAAGAGAGTATAACTTGAAAGCAAACCTATTTATACACTTAAAATTGAGGAAGATATTTTCATATAATGATATTTTAGGGCTGAAGAGAAGTTATTGGAGAAACTTCATAATTTCAACCAGTAAGATGGAAGGAAGTGTCACATGACCAACTGCATATGCTAAAGTTTTAATTAGTGTAATATGTAGTAATAATTAGTAATTAAAGGCAGTACATTATGCAAGCACAAAAGTGTAGACCAGCTGCCTCCCATGACTCTCTTGGCTTGTGAGAATGTTCCAGTTCTTCACAGCTGGCAATACCAGCCACCAATCACTTGTCAGGACTGAGTGTTCATGCCATGGCTAGTCACGTTAAAAGCATGAACTTTAATTTTTATTTTAATTAGCCTCAGTGCAGTCTTACACTCTTGCCACAGGTAGCAGCCAAGTGGCGATCACTGGGACGGTTTTGAAAAACTGCGCTCTCAGCATGTATTGTGCGCACACTGCATTTTAACAAGATCCCGTGGTCGTGTGCACATAAAATTTTAAGAATTACAGCTGAAACCGTTTGCTGCCGTGTCGCAGACTGCATTAGGACGCATCACGTCCTAGGGAGCTTTAAGCATTTCTGCAGAAGAAACTACAATGCACTCGGTCATAGAACTGTCAAATTATACATGATATACCAGGTAGCGGTCTTTTCTCTGCAAAATCAAAGGTCAAATTAAAACTATTGATCAAAGATCAAACAAATACTACCAAGCTATTGTATAATTTTGTTACGTTACAGGAATGAAATGCCAGAACAAATCTCAGGATTTGGTTGTGTCTCTCTGTATGGCAAGGGTGAGGAACCTTTTTTCTTCTGCCAAAAACCGTTTAGGTATTTATGTCATTATTTGTGGCCCATACAAAATTTCAAACTTAAAATTGTCCTACAATGCTTGGTAAAACATTTAATTACTATGCATTTGAATCACCCTTTTTATGACGTTGCTCTGGCTGGGCTGGACCAAATGATTCTGGATGTCCCCATCTCTGTGATCATTTCTACACTGAGTATCTAATGGCTTTAAAATAAATATATAGTATTTTAATATGAATTATTGCTAAAAGACAACACGGTTTATGAAAGAAAAAAACATACTTGGCTGTATTTTGCTCTCATAAAATAGGGCTAGAGGCACGGTGCCTCAAATCTCTGTAACCCCAGAACTCCTGGGGCATAAGGCAGGAGATAACAAGTTTAAGCCTTGGCAACAGAGTGAGACTCAAAAAAAGAAGTGGAAATATAGTTCAGTGAGAAGGCTGTGGTTTCAATCCCCAGTACGTCAATAAATAAATAACTTAAATAATAAAACAAGACCAATAAATATATGAAAAACAAATGTGTTGATTTATATCTTGCTTATTTTTTAAAACAAATTACAAACATTGTTCATGCCCAAAGACTCAAGAATGTAGACTTATTACATAATTATGGTACTCTTACATCAGAGACCTAGAGATGAAGGACGTGTTATTATCTAATAGCTTACTTTTTATTACTTCACCTCCCCAGGCCTCTGTACTGAAATTCCAAGAACAAGTTCATGCTATTTTCATGAGAATAAAGCTGCGCTACCCTCAATAGCTTCTACTGTGCTAGTTCTATCTTGTCTACACTTGCTGAATTCATTAATCATTATGCAGATGAACTCTGCTTCTACATTGTTTTTGTTTTCTTTCTACCACTCATGCTGAAGTTCACTTTTTTATTTCTTATTTTCTTATTCTCTTTTTATAACGGATTTTAATACTTCTTACCATATTCTTGAATTAAGTAACAAAAAACCATATTTGCTAATCTATGTATAATAGGAGGGAAAATTCTTAGGACAATTTTAATGACAGTCATTTTATTGCATTCTTGAACATACTGATACTGTGGAATTATTCTTATTTAAGAGGTCACAGTTGCTCTGACAAATTTTATTTTCTCTGCATTTCTTCCCTAAGCCATTCATGCATTGGATAACATGAGTTTTTTTTTAATTTATAGTTAAGTTATTACTTCATTCTGTCTTAGCTTAGCAGTGTAGAAACCTGCCACTTGTCATTGAAAACATAATTTGATTTCTCACAGGAACATAGTCTTGATACTTAAGCTGATGAACAGAATTTAAAATGCTCAGCCCATCGTATCACTTGTATGACAGTTCTTTATTTCATTGGATTCTTCTATATAATGTTTATTTCTTTCTATTTATTCCTTTCTTACTATTTTAAAAGTAGTTTTTACTTTTCAACATTTGTGAACTCTTTAGATTTCATGGTTCAGAATCTCAGAGTTATTATTTTTCTTAAAGTTCCTGATTAGCAGCATATTTTAATTAGATGAAAAATGTCAATTATGATAAAATACCTGTTTTATAACTATTGTAGTAGTTGCTATTTGGATCTGGAATGTCCCCCAAAAGTCTCATGTATTTGAATGTTATAGATTGTCCATGGAACCATGTGCTGTTGGGAGATGGAGCCTAGCCTAGAGGGATGGAATACAGGCATGTAAAATGAATTACAGGCATGTAAGTCAAATTATAGGAGTGTAGTGGCGGTTTACCACACCTTCCACCTCTGGATCCAAGAGAGGCTGATCACTGGGATGAGACCTGGAAGGATATATAAGCTGCTTCCTGCCTTCCTTGGAGGGCTAGTCTTAATTTGACTAAACAAATGAAAGGAGGCCATGGGAAGGTTAGAGAGCCCAAAGACATAGCAAAAGTGGAGAACAACAACAACCCAGGAAGCAGCCCCAGGCCGGCTAAGTGCTGCTCTGAGCTGCCAGCATCCACAGATGGAAGAAAGCTCAGAGCTCGGAACCTCAGGCTGAGGTGAGTGCGAATCTGGGAGAAGTGGGAATTGGCAGCAGCTGGGAGACCCAGTCTCCAGAAACAGGCCAAGCCCGCAGGTAGTGAGCACTACACACGCATATGTTTTCCCCCTAGAAAAAGCCTCATGGAGCCTAGATGAGAAGCAGTGCTTAGCAGTCATAACAGGCAGTGGTGGGAGCGATTTTTTCTTCTTAAAAAGAGCTGAAGACCAAACTGTTTGGAGAGAGAGAGAGAGAAAAAAAACTCACAAGAGCACATCAGGGTTTTTGGGTCACTTTTAAAAAGTACCTAGGAGGAAACTGGCATAAGAGACCATTGTGGACATGGGAGAAGTGTCACCAGCCCCCAGAACGGCTTGGGTGGTTGTGGGAGCACCTCCAAGAGTCAAGGGCTCTGCTTTCCGGGAAGTAAACCTGGGACAGGCTGGAGAGCTTTGCTGGGGGGGTTAGGTGCGATCACAACAGCGCACAGGCCATCAGGCTGTTAGGTTCCCTCTCACTGCCTGCTCCTAGCACCGAACAGAGAAACCTCTCAGCTAGGCCTTTAAAGTGAAGTACCTCAACAGCAGAGGCATAGGAAGAAGACAGGGCAGCAGGGCGACGGGAGACAAAGCCGGCTGAGAATAGAGAAGCCGCAAAAAGCTGGCTGAGGGAAAGAAGAAAATGTGAGACATCAAGGAATGTTTTGATAGAGAAATGAAAAGTCTGAAAAGAAATCTAGTTGAAATTCAGGATATGAAAATCATATTTGTAAGCAGGGGAAGTCGACTCAAACTTTGTGAGAACGGAATTTCAGACCTTGAAGATAAGGCAGAGGCAACAAATGCAATAACTAAGCATGACTCCAAAATTAGAAATAAGCAAAGTGTCTGGATACAACAGCTGATGGATGATTCAAAGAGAACTAACCTCAGAATTCTCGGTGTGGGAGAAAGCAGAAGACAGCACCAAAAAAAAAAAAAAAAAAAAAAAAAAAAAAAAAAAAAAAAAAAAAAAAAAAAAAAAAAAAAAAAAAAAAAAAAAAAAAAAAAAAAAAAAAAAAAAAAGTATCACACAAGAAAATCTTCCAAACCTAGAAAAAGAAACTAATTTTCAGGTACAAGAAGCTTATACAACACCAAATAACCTCAACTAGCAATGATACTCACTGTGGCATATCATAACCAAACCTCAGAAAAACAACATAAATAAAGAACATGAAAATCAGCAAGAAAAAAAAAAAACAGACCTTATTCTATCAAGACAAACCCATTCAGATTAGCACAGATGTCTCAATGCAAACTTTAAAAGCCAGGAGATCCTGGAGCAAAATCTTTCAAGCCTTAAAAGACAGCAAGTGTCAACCTAGGTTGTCGTATCCAGCAGAATTATCCCTGAAAATTGAAGGGAAAGTAAAAAACTTAACTTTTCACAACCAGGAATCTCTAAAGAGAATTGCAACCACTAGCCCAACATTGCAGAAAATACTTGAAAAAATACTTGTGGTGGTTTGGATCTGGAGTATCCCACAAAGTCTCATATGATTCTGTGTAGGGTTGAGAGGTGGGGCCTGGCTGGAAAGGGTGTATGCTTGGGGCTTGACCTGGAGGGTTGTGTGCTGGTTTCACCCTTCCCTGCAGAGTCTCTCTCTTCCACCATGCGCGAGAATCTCTGCCCCAGGAACTGCAGTCCCAGCTCTAGCTGCAGCTCCACCATGTGATTCCACCATTTTCCAGCCACTCGCCCATGAATGCACTGAGGCCTCTGAAACTGTAACCCATAACAAATCTTTCCTCCCAAAGTTGTGGATGTCTTGTATTTAGTCACAGCGACAAGAAAGTAACCAAGACAGAATCTTGAGAGAGATAGAGAAACAAGTGGCACCAAAGAACACGGAGGAAAGGAAGCATCTAAAGAGAAAGTGTAACAAAACATAGATTGGCATTTGAATCATTTGATTGATATACTTCTGAAACAATACCAACTGTCTCATAAAATCTGTGAAACTTCCCCCATAATTATTATTTTAAATATTATATTACTTTTGAAAACATAATAATTATGTTCAACTTGGGAAATTGGTAGAAAATCTTTAAAAATATGTGTGCATGAATTTATGGATGAATAGATAAAATGATAAACCAAATCTGGAAAAATGTTAGTAATTAGTGAAATGTGAATAAATACTTTTTAAAAATTAAAAATTCTGAAATAACTAAGTATGCTCGTATATCTGTTGCTTTATGTGTAAAATATATTGTGATACAGACGTAAGTACATTTAATGTAGCAATTCATTTTTTCAGTCTTTGATGTAACTTTTTCCTAAGAAAACTGATTGATATAATGATGGTCTGAATGTCTTGAATGTACAAACATTTACCTTTCAGTACTCAGCTAAGGAATTTGAAGTTTAATCCTGTCTTTCTCACATTTTCTAGTCTTATGAATTTTATTGTTATAGTTCTGTTCTTATGTGGTGGGTGAGACCGTGTTAAAGAATCTCAACAAAGATATAGTAACATACAGAAGAAAAAGAACTTTTGGCAAATTTTCCCAATAAAGGGCTCTGGTGGACCCAGAGAAAGCCATCAAGATCTGGCCACTACAGCTCATTCTAGGGATGGGAAGCTGAGCTAAAGAGGGATGATTTGAGTGGTGAAGTCAGTCACATGCTGAAGATGAAATATATTAAATATTGCATGGTTTCTCTGATTTGGGAAAACCAGAGAAGGCCTATAAAAACTAAAACATCCTGACAAATAATTGGCGTTGGGGAGGATGGGGATGTTATGGGAGGGACAAAAATGAGGAGAAAGGATTGTAATGTTGATGTGATATATATGTGCACAAAATACTCAAGTTCACTGTAAACGTTTTGTGTCACACATATACATTTATTAATGAAAGTGGGAGAAAAGAGTAAGGGGAAAACAAGACAAAACAGAAAACCAGGAGGATCACAATTCCACAGTCCAGTGTGGGCGATTTAGACACTTAGCATGTCTCTAATTAAAAATACAAACGGTCAGGGATGTGGTGTAGTATGAAGGCTCTAGACTCAATCTCCAGTACCACAAAACAATCATACAAAAAAAAAAGACCATGATTTGTGTTTTCAGTCACTTTACTATAAATATAAATATTTTTTTCTGGCTACTGTTTAAAACTAAACGGTATGTGTATTTATGTTTTTTCAGTTTTTTTTTTAAACACAGAAGATGGTTTCCCTTAAGAATAATATACTATACATTGAAAGTTACCTACCTTTCTCTAAATAACCTAAAATTGACCCAATCTAGAGTGGCACAGAAAGAAACCAAGTCAGGTTTTATGCAGCTCTATGCAGATCTCTTTATTTAACCTGTTAGCAAAGTATCCTAGCAAATCATGTGTTGGCACCTATGTTACAGCCGTAAAATGCCTGACCTGATCAGCTGGTTCAAATGCACTCATCTGCTTGTGTGCATGCCCGACTATTTACACTTGCCCTCTTTGCTACTCTCTAGACCCCCATGAAACTCGGCTAATAGTGTATCTTGGAAAGTATGTCTTTCTAGAAAGTTCCCTTGCTCATATCATTGTAAAGAAATTCACCCGTGAGTTGTCACCATAGTATAACACACAAAAACATTGGTGCATCATCATGGGTGATATGTGTCAATATGGCATTAATTGTACAAGAAATTGTATGCCATACCAGAGAACTAGTCTTATATAAAATTCTTTGTCAGGATATTTTAGTTTTTATTTTGAGGAATGATCTTCCGTAAAAATATGGTATTAGAAAAAGTTGTGAGTGGATTTGTCACTTAGAAAAGTAATTTTATAAGATATAAATATAAGAATGCACAACTTTTATGAGGCATCAGTGAATGAAGTGTCAAAGTCACAGTTACTTTTATTTCATGGCAGGGTAATTTACCAGACTGTTATCATGATACAAATGGAAAGTAACAGGAAATAATGAGCAAAATTTCCTCAGGAGTTCTGTCTCTATCAGGTATTAGAAATACACAATTCCCTAAAGTAACTTTAAACGTACTGAAAAGTTTCAAGAAAAATACGGTAATCTTCAACTCTCTTTCCATTTGTGAATTTTTCCCTACATTTTCTTCATTTTTCCACATGTAGTTAAGTTTTATTCTGAACCAATGGAGGGGGAGTTTAAGATATGGTATTGCTTTAACTCATTGAATTATTTTATCTTACAATTGCTATGAAGAAGACCATCTTCGCCTGTGATCATAATGCTATGTTAAATAGGCAAAAATTTGTTGAGGGAATGCTCTTTTGTTCTATTCCTAAAATACAGAATTTATTGGTTCTGAAAAATATTGACCATCTGAAAAATATTGGTTAGAGACAAAATTTTAGAACTGTGGCAAAGTGTCAGTGTAATGCTTATTGTCATGTCCCTCTTGCATATAACTTTCTTAGGTCTTTTTTGTTTCTTTTGTCATTTGTAACTATTACATAGCTTTAAGCAACTTATTTGCCTAGAAGAAAGCAAGTGTGATAGGTTTGAAATTTTTTTTCAAGTTTGCAGAATTGAGGCCTTCAAGGAAAGTCTGAGAAATAAACTCTTCTACTTCTTCATTTAGCTCCAAGAGATGTTTCTGAGCCACATTATGAAATAAATTTAGTAAAAATGGTAATTATCACAAATGCCCAACAAATACAGGGAAATATTTTGGTGCTTATCAGATTGAAGGCAAGAATTATAATTTTTATCTGTGCTTAGAAAAAGTAAGGCTATGCATAAAATTAGGGTTGAATTGATAGGTAAAAGGATAAACCAAATTGGGCAAAATGTTAATAATTAGTAGAAAGTTAAAAAAAATCTGAAATAACTAAGCATGGTTATCTATTGCTTTAACTGTACTATACATATGTCATACTGATTTAAGTCCATTTAATGTAGCAAATTGATAAAGTCTTAAGCTTGTCTGATGTAGCAATTCACTCTTTTGATGTTCAATGTGAGTTTATCCTCTTTGAGAGAGGCAGAAACATAAGCAGCACCACAGTAACTTGGAGGAAAGGTAACATCTAAAGAGAAAATGTAATAAAAATAGATTGGTATTTAAATCATTTGATTGATATATGTATTTCTAAAACCGTACCAGCTGCCCTATAAAATCTGTGAATCTCCCCACATCATTATTATTAGTAATAGAATAATAGTGTGCAAAAAGATAATTACATGCAACATGGGGAACTGACATAAAATCTTTTATTTGTTCCTTAGTTTATTGATATGTATACGTGCAAAATTTAAGGTTTACAATGGAGTTGAGCATTTTGTGCACATATGCATCTTGTCAATGTGACAAGGGCTTCCTCATTCTCTTTTTGTCCCTCCCCCTAATCTCCCCCCTCCCTACTCCCCAACCCGACACCCCTGTTTCACTTTGTTTTTGTTTTTAAGTTCCATAAGAGCTGTGATGTAGGTCTCTCATATCAGAGAGACCATTCGATGTTTCACCTTCTGCTTCTGACTCACTTCACTAAGCATGATGTTCGCAAGTTTCTTCCATTTGCCTGCAAAAGCATCCACACTGTTGGACATTATAGATGCATAGTATTCCATTGTGTACAAATACCACAGTTTGTGTATCCACTGGTCTGTTGACGGGTATTTTGGTGACTTCCATGTTTTAGCTGTTGTTAGTTGTGCTTCTATGAACATGGGTATACATATATCTATGTTGTGTGTTGTTTTGGCCTCTTTTGAATATATTCCCAGGAGGAATGTCGCTGGATCGAAGGGGATATTTATTTCTAGTTTTTTGAGAGATCTCCATACTGCTTTCCAGGGTGGTAGTACGAATTTACATTCCCACCAGCAGTGCAGGAGGGTTCCTTTTTCCCCACAGCCTCACCAGCACAGATTGCTATTTGATTTGGTGATATAGGCCATTCTCTCTGGAGTGACTTAAGGGAAATGACTTAGATGTGGAAGATTAAATATGTTAAGTGTTGTATAGTCTGTCTGACTTGGGAAACCCAGAACACAAACATTCTATAGAACTACATGATGTGATAGCCAGAGTTGGGGGGGGGGGGCATGGATGGGGAGGGTGTGGGAGGGTCAAAATGGGAAGGGATTGTACAGTTGATATGATATATATGTGTACAAAACAACCAAATTCATTGTAAACACTTTGTGTTGCATATGTATATTAACAAAAATAGTGGAAAAATAAATACGAGAACAGAAAAAAGAAGAATAGCTATATTGATACAATACTACCAAATTATGTTGATAATTTATACATTTATAAAACTTAATATTATCACAATGTTATATTATTTCTTATGCAACTATGGCCCTTCACAGTAGAAATATTTAGCTCAATGTTTGTGCAGATTGAAAATGAGCCATCACCTTTTAGAATTTGCATATTAGAATATAAAGAATAATTTTTATGTTTCCTCAATTGGAAAATTTCACTGAGTTGAGAAAAAAATAATTAGTAAAGCCTTTGTAAGTTCCAACTAAGAGTCAAGACAATTGTTTAGAAAATCATAGCTGAAATAAAAAATGTGCCTGAAAATATTTGAGAAATAATGTTTATTATGTAGGCCATTCCTCCACACCCCACAATACCTAGAATCTACCATTGTGTTTCTATTTAGGTTGTGTAAAAATGCCCATGGCTCAAATAGTTAAGAGCTCTGCTTAAGGTAGTTGTGAGGAAGACTAGTCTGTAGACACAAAAGAGCATTAAGATTAGATGGGTAGGCGTCCTGTGCTCCACAAATTCTGCTGCAGGCTTGCGGTGGTCCCAGTTCCGGCATCTCTGGTTCTAGTGCTGGCTGTGGGAGGAGCCAGCAAAGCTACAGACAGTGAGGGCACGAGTCCCATGCACCACGGAGTCGCAGCAGTTCCGGCCCAGCATAGGGAGGAGCCAGCGGAGCTAGAGAATCCCGCGGTAAGAGAAAAGTAGAAGGAGACCTACAATGGTAAGTCCATCAGGATAACTGCAGACTTCTCAACCCAGACTCTAAAAGCCAGGAAATCATGGAGCAATGTCATTCAAACACTAAAAGAACACAAATGCCAACCAAGACTACTATATCCAGCAAAACTATCTTTCAAACTAGAGGGAAAAATTAAAATCCTCAATGATATAGAGAGCTTAAAGAAACTTGGCAGCCAGTAAGCCTTCACTGCAGAGAATTCTCAAAGGTAACTTGGATAGCAAAAGAGAAGCCAACGACACAAGAGACCCCAGAGAAAAAAAGTCAAAAGCTAGATGAGAAAAATATGAGAAAAAAGTAAAGCCAGTAAACAACTCGGAAAAACTATAACCATGGCAGGACACACCAAACATACCTCAATAATTACCCTAAACGTAAATGACCGCAACTCACCTATCAAAAGACATAGAGTAGCTGACAGAATCAAAAAACAAAAATCCACAATTTGCTGCCTACAAGAGACACATTTCACCCACAAGGAAACTCATAGACTGAAAATAAAAGGTTGGAATTCAATATTTCACACAACAGGTCCCAGAAAACAAGCAGGGGTAGCTATATTAATCTCAGACGCATCAGATTTCAGAAGAAAACAGGTTAAGAGAGACAAAGATGGACACTACATATTGGTTAAAGGAACACTAGAAGAGGAAGAAATCACAATTATCAATATATATGCCCCCAACTCTAGAGCACCCCATTATGTAAACCAAAAATTACTAGATCTGAAAGGGCACATAGGCCCCAATACAATTGGGGACTTAAATACTCCACTATAACAAATAGACAGATCGACCAGACAGAAAATCCACAAAGATACATAACTGCTGAATGATACCATAGAAAACTTGGACATAACAGACATTTACAGAGTCTTCCACCCGACATCAACTGACTTCACATTCTTCTCAACAGCACATGGAACATTCTCTAAAATAGACAAAGTCCTAGGACATAAGTCATGTTTAAACAAGTACAAAGGAATAGAAATAGTTACCTGCATACTCTCATATCATAGTAGAATAAGACTGGAACTCAACAGTGGCAGAAACAAAAGAAAATGCACAAACTCATAGAGACTTAACAACATACTACTGACCAAACAATGGATCACAGAAGAAATCAAAAACTTCACACAGTTAAATGATGATGGAAGTACATCATATCAAAACCTGTGGGACACAAAGAAAACTGGCCTTAGAGGAAAATTCATAGCCATAAATGCACATATCAAAAGAACAGAAGAGTCACAAATAAATTTGCTAATGATGCACCTTAAGGACCTAGAGAAACAAGAACAACTTAACCATGAGGCAGTAGAAGAGAAGAAATTACAAAGATCAGATCTGAAATAAATGAGATGGAGATTAAAAAGACAATAAAAGATTAATGAGTCAAAGAGCTGGTTCTTTGAAAGAATTAACAAAATTGACCAACCTCTTGCCAACCTCATCAAGAAAAGGAAAGGCACAGATTAACACACTCAGAAATGAAACGGGCGAAATTACAACAGCCTCTGCCGAAATCCAGGATATTATACGGAATTGCTTTCAATACCTATACTCTAACAAATTTGAAAACTGGGAAGAAATGGACAACTTCCTAGATACATAAAAAATACCGAAATTAGACGAGGAAGATATAAAAAGCTTGAACAACTCCATCACACACTCAGAAATTGAAGCAGTAATAAAAGCTCCACCTACAAATAAATGTCCAGCCCAGATCAATTCACAGCAGAATTTTTTCAGTACTTTAGGGAAGAGCTAACTCCAATCCTCCTCAAACTGTTTCATAAACTAGAAAGTGCAGGAATGCTACCAAACTCATTTCTTGAGGCTAGCATCAAACTAGTCCCAAAAGCAGACAAAGACCTAACCAGGAAGGAAAATTATACATCAATATTCTTAATGAATATAGATGCAAAAATCATCAATAAGATCCTGACAAACAGAATCCAACAAGTAATCAGAAAGATCATACACCATGATCAAGTGGGCTTCATCCCAGAGATGCAAGGCTGGTTCAACATACATGAATCAATCAACGTAATATACCATATCAACAAAAGCGAAAACAAAAACTACATGATCATCTCTATTGATGCATAAAAAGCCTTTGACAAAATCCAGCACCCCTTTATGATAAAAACACTGAGAAAAATAGGTATAGAAGGGCCCTACATAAAACTTATAGAAGCCATACATGCAGAGACTACTGCAAACATCATAGTAAATGGAGAAAAATTGAAATCGTTCCCCCTCAAATCAAGAACAAGACAAGGCTGCCCACTCTCACCACTCTTACTCAACATATTCCTTGAAACACTTGCCATAGCAATCAGACAATAAAATGAAATGAAGGGAATCTACATCAGAAAGGAGGAGGTCAACCTCTCCTTATTTGCAGATGATATGATTATCTACACAGAAGACCCTAAAAACTCCACTATGTAACTCCTAGAAACAATAAAAAAAAAATTCAGCCAAGTCTCAGGCTACAAAATTAACACTAGAAACTCAATAGCTTTTCTTTACACTAACAATGAACTTATCAAGCAATAACTCAAAAAAAAAAACCAATTTCATTCTCAATAGCTCAGCAAAAAATTATATGCCTAGGAGTATACCTAACCAAGGACGTAAAGGACCTATATAAAGAAAACTACATTACATTGAAGAAAGAAGTTTTAGAAGACACCAGAAAATGGAAAAGCATCCCCTGCTCTTGGAAAGGCAAAATAAATATCGTCCAAATGACTATACTACTGAAACTGATATAGAGATTTAATGCAATCCCTATCAAAATGCCTACAAGTTTCTTCAAAGAACTTGAAACAACAATCCTTAAATTCGTATGGAACCCAAAGAGACCAAGAATATCCAAAGCAATCCTGAGCAACAAGACCAAAGCAGGAGGCATTACAATTCCAGACATCAGGCTATACGATAAAGCCATATCTGTAAAAACAATTTGGTACTGGCATAAAAATAGACAGACGGATCAGTGGAAGAAACTTGAAGACGCAGAGACAAACCCAAACACCCTCAATTACTTAATCTTCAACAAAGGGGCCAAAGGCATACAAAGGAAAAAGGACAGCCTGTTCAACAAGTGGTGCTGGGAAGACTGGACATCCACATGCAGAAGAATGAATCTAGCCACACACCTGTCACCATGCACCAAAATCAAATCAAAGTGGATCAAAGACTTAAACATAAAAAATGAAACACTAAACCTTCTAGAAGACAAATTAGGCAAATTTCTAAAAGACATAGGGGTAGGCAAAGACTTTCTTGACAAGACAACAAGAGCAAAAGAAATTATCCCCATTATTAACAAATGGAATCTTGTCAAATTAAAAAAACTTCTGCACAGCAAAAGAAACTATCAACATTGTACAAAGAGAACCAACAGGCTGGGAAAAAATAATCACCACCAACAACTCAGATAAAAAGCTCATAACTAGAATATACAGCAAGCTGAAGAAAAGCAAGCCTACCAAAATAAAGGATCTTATTGAAAAGTGGGCAAATGAAATGACGAGGCAGTTCACACACGAAGAAGTACAAAAGGCCAATAGATACATGAAAAGATGTTCAACATCTTTAGCCATAAGAGAGATACAAATCAAAACAATGCTAAGATACCACCTCAGAGAGAATGGCCTACATCAACAAGTCAAATAACAATCAGTGCTGGTGAGGCTGTAGGGAGAAAGGAACCCTCCTGCACTGCTGGTGGGAATGTAAACTCGTACTACCACCCTGGAAAGCAGTATGGAGAGCTCTCAAAAGACTGGAAATAAATGTCCCCTTCCATCCAGCAACACCCCTCCTGGGAATATATCCAAAGGAGGTCAAAACAACACACGGCAGAGATATATGTATACCCATGTTCATAGCAGCACAACTAACAATAGCTAATATGTGGAAGTCACCAAAATACCCATCCACCCACCAGTGGCTACACAAACTGGTATTTGTACACAATGGAATACTATGCATCTACAAAGTTCAACAGCGTGGAGGCCTTTGTGGTCAAATGGAAGAAGCTTGGGAACATCATGCTTACTGAAGTGAGTCAGAAGCAGAAGGTGAAACATCGAATGGTCTCTCTGATATGAGAGGCCCAGATCACAACTATTATGGAACTTGAGGAAGAAAAAAAAAAGTGAAATAGGGGGGTAGGGTAGGGGAGAAAGGAGGAAAGGGAAGGTGGGGAGGAGGGACAGAAAGAGAGTGGGAAAGCCCTTGTGTCCTTGGCAGGATGCATATGTACACAAAATGCTCAACTCCATTGTAAACCTTAAATTTTGCACATAAACATATCAATAAAATGGGGGGAAAAGATTAGATGGGTAAGAGGAGAGCAAACAGGTGTTACCTTTCAAGGAAGATTCGTGCTATTCGTCTCCTATGCTTGCTGCAGTCTTACTGATGAAATTTTGTGAGGTCATTAGTCCAAAATGGAAGAAAGGAAAAAAGAATAAGGGAGAGGAATGATGGGAGAGAAGATGGTGAGAGAGGGGAGACAACTTCCTAAAAATCAGTGCACCCTCAACAGTTTACAATAGTGCTTGCAATGCTTATATCTAGGCATGTTCTAATGCCAACTTTCATATTTGTGCTGCAATCATTTATTTTTGTTTATCTTTTGTACCAATCTAATGATACGCTCTACTGCTCCCCCACATGACCTATGCTTTCCATCCTGGGTGCTTTTGCTCACGAATTTACTTCTCTTAAATTTATCCACTCTTCCTAACAACCAATTTCTCTTCATTTTTCTTCAAGAGTTCTTATTGAGACACGACTTATAAACAAACTTACTCATTGTAAGCACACATTCCAGCAAGTTTTAACAAATTACATTTGCATTCTAAAGTTACACATATATACAGAACTTTATCCTTAATATTCTTAACCAGATATGTTTTTACATGCTCTGAACATAAAGCAAAGACCTCTTGCTTACTTGTACAATAATATTTTTGTTCCTTGTAGAATTTTATAGAAACGGATTAATGTATGCTATGGTTTGGACATTGAGTGTCCGTCAGAAGCCTCATGCATTTGGAACTGTGTGCTATTGAAAAGTAGGGCCTGGCTGAAAAGAGCAGGTGTTTAAGGTTTGACCTGGAAGGACTGGGGCAATTTGTTGAGATTGGGGAAAGCCGAGGGCAGAGATTTCAGGTGTTTGTTATTGATTTGTGGAGCAGGAAGTGAGGATGGGGAAACTGATAAGTTACTTAAAGAAAGAAAGAATCATTGTTGCAGCTTCTTCCTGGTGGAGATCATCAGCTTGCTCCCTTTTCACTTGGCTTCTGTTTGTAATGGGGTAAGCAACTCCCCCGACTCTGCCATGTGCCTTCCCCACTGCCAGCTGCCCCGTGAATGGACTGTGTGTGAGAGAGACCTTCTGAAAATGTGAGCTAAATAAGTGTGTCCTCAGTTAAATTGTGGATGTCAGGTATTTTGCCTCAGCAACATGATAAATAAGACAATTTATCGTTTTAGACACAGTTTATTTTTCTCAGTACATATGTTTGCATGGGGTCAGGATGGTAATGGTGGAAGATAATCCCTCCAATGTCTCTGCATGATTCACCTGGAAGGCAGATTTGGTCAAGAATTTCCTCTACAGTCTAACCTGTGAAGACAAAGGATTTGCTAAACCTGAAGAGTGACCCGCAGGCATGGTGGGAAAGCAGTGAAGATCACAGGGGGTGAGCCCACCCTGCTGAGCAAGGAGAGGGCTTAGGAAGGGGACAGGTGGTCAGGACCCGGAGCTGCAGAAAGCTGGTAAGCTCAGTCAGCTAGTGGACCACAAGTGGTGAGTAGGGGAGGGTAGGTGGGTGGGTGGGGGAGTTGAAGAAAGAATTGTAGCCCAGAAAATGCCCTTGGTTGTGGCATGCCACAGAGCTGAGTCTTTCTGGCTGCTGTGCAGAAGCAGGGAGAGGTACTGTCTAATACCTTGGAGTCTGGGGACTTGTGACAGAAAGCCAACACAGTGCTGGAGTCACAGTGCTGCATTTACAGCTCGTGTCTGCTGGCAGGCCTAAAGAGAACTGGAAATAGGTTGTGAGCTCAAGAAGTAACAGGAAACACATCAGAGTAGGATGGCTTTACAGACTGGGTTACAGGAAGAGAGGGAACTGATTACACCGTGCAGTTGGCAGGATCCCCGGTCTTGGATGTGGGGACTTCCCCTATGAATAACAAAGGGAAATATGTATTTTTCTTTTTTGGCTTCAGGCTCACATCTATGGTTTTCTCTGAGTATATTGAATTTGTGTTTTTTGCTATGATTTGTGGATTTTCTTACTCTTTTTTTCTTCCTTTGTTTCCATTCCTTTCTTTCTCTTTCTGTTATTTGTTAGTTTCTGCAGTCTTTATCTTTCAACTAGCACTTTATGCCCCTTTTGGAAAGCCCTGCTATAAATCCTGCAGATATGCTCTCTCTACTTAACTCATAGCCCTCTTTATTTCTTCCTACTTTTGTTTCTAGGGCTTAAATTTATCTGCTTTCTTCTAATTGGGATTGGAGCTCTGTCATGCAATTCTCTATCCTATAAATACTCTTCTGTTTTCTATCACACTCCCAAATCCAACCCTCTCTCTCTCCCTATCCCCCATTACTTGTACCAGTAGTAATGCTTTGCCTTCATAACTCACAGCCATATGGCAGGACATGTTGAAAAACAATAATTCATATGATTTAGCTAAGCATAGATCATTTAGGTGGATTTTTTTCTATATTGTTAACAATAACTTAGTGTCACCTTCAATGAACTCATCTAATATGTCACTAGACAATCTGTATGGAAATCTCCATTAGTAGTATAGACCCCTTTTTTCATGATGAGGGTGGAATGATTCTGTGAATTGATATTTTGTTATTATATGTCGATAGCTGATATGTATAAAGTTTAACCATTGATAGTAATATGTCTCATTTTTAAAGAGGGGATAGCAGGTGGAGTCTATTTAAAGGTTGATAACTTATGGTGATTTGGTTTAGCCTAGGTAAGCAATACAGAAGATTTTTATTAGTGATCAAGGTAATACTGATAATATTGAGGTATTTGACATGTCAATATTAGGTTTGTTTGGCTAGAAACATTGATAGGGTAGACTGGTCCTTTTAATGTTGAGGATACAATAGTTTTATTGAACTAAGTATTAGAGTCTGTCAATAAATTGTCAGTCTATATTTATAAACTTTTATTCAAATTGTGGATGATGGCAGAGGCATTCATCTTTATTTCCAATACATGCCCACAAATATCCTGTCTATCGAACACACACAGTTCAGTAGTAATCTGTTCCTCTTTCAGTGAAAAGTGGAGGAGATTAGGTAAAAAGATGAAGGTTGATCATTGATAACCCCTCCACCCACAAAATAGTAGCTGAATAAGCTAAAAGCAGACATAAATTCTAAAATCTGAATGAACTCAAGGAAACTCCAGGGAAAGAAATATTCTATCAGAAAAATCTGTATAGTAGAGACAGAGTCCATCAACACTACCCAATCTACAACCGACAACAATAGAACCATGGGAAAACAAGGTAATAAACCACCTACAAAAAAGCCCAACTCCGCAGAAACTGATATCATTGGTCCTACAGAAAAGGAATTATATTAATGTGGACCTATTGGCCAAAGACAATCTAATCAAAGAAACAACAGTCTTAATAGATTAAAAAGCTTTAAGATTATAATGAAGATGCAAATAAATAGATAAATAAGATGATGCAAGAAATGAAGGAACATTTCAATAGAGAAGGAGAAAGACAGAAAGTTGAACTCCAGGATTTAAAATACTCAAATGAAAACAAGAGAAATTTTCTCAAGCATTTTGTGGAAGATAAGGTTGAAAAATTGCATCATATGATCAGCGATGACCAAACATCATAAAGATTAAAAAAGAGACTGGTTGCAACAGCTGATGTAATAAAAAGAAATAATATCAGAATTATTAGATTGCAAGAGAAAATGGAGGACAGGGCAGAAGATTCAAGGACATTTTCAATTAAATAATAGAAGAAAATTTCCCAAAACTAGGAAAAGAAGTTAACATTGAGCTACTGCAAGAATGTTGAGCACCAAATAAGCTTGACCAGAAAATGGTCTCTCCAAAACACATATATCAGAGGGAGAATACTGAAAGAAGCAAGAGAGAAATAGAAAGTAACTTAAAAAGATAAAGCCATCCAAATAACTGCAAACTTCTTGTCATAAGACTTAAAGCCTGAAGATCATAGAGTGACATCATTCAAGTGCTAAAAAAAACATAAATGCCAACCAAAAACTGTTATATCTAGCAAAATTATCCTTCCAAATAGAGGGAGAAGTTAAAATTTTTCATGATAAGGAAAACCAAAATAATTCATCACCACTAGACCAGCATTGAACAAAATAATTAAAGGAATCTAAGACAGAGGTTGCACCAAGATTACAGGGAAAAGGAAACAACAAAAAGATAATAATGAACTAACAATATGGTAGAACAAATAATTAACATTGAAACATCATCATGATAAGAAGATGTAGCAAATATACCCCTGTAATAGAACTTCATGTTGTCTCAACTTTTCGATCTAAAGACACAGAGTAGCTGATTGAATCAAAAGACAAAACCCAACAATCTGTTGCTTGCAAGAGACATGCTTTATCCATCAAGAAACACATAGATTGAAAATAAGAGAGTGGAATTCAATATTTCATGCAAATGGACCCAGAAAACAAGCAGACATACTATTCTCAGACACAGCAGATATGAAGCTAAATAAAATCAAAAGAGAGAATGATAGACTTTGTATACTAGTTAAGGGAACAACCCAACAGGAAAAAGTCACGATTACCAAGATGTATGCACTCAACATAAAGGCAACAATTTTTTTTAAACAAATACAACTGGACACTGAAGGACACATCGGGCCCAATACAATTATAGTAGGGACTTCAATATTCCATTATCACAGATAAACAGGTTGTCCATACAAAAGTCACCAAAAAATATTAGAGTTCAACTATGGGAAAATTTAACTTAACAGAGAGTTATAGAGTATTACATCCATTATCAATAGATACACTTTTTTCAGTAGTACAGGGGCTATTTTCCAAAATAGACCATATTATAGGCCATAGGGCATCTTTAAATAGGCATAATAAAGTTGAAATAATTCCTTTTATACTTCCTGATAATAGCAGAATAAAACTAATACTCAATAGCAAAAGGAATTACAGAAACTATACAAATACATGAAGACGCAATAGTACATATTGAACAAACAATGGATCATAAAGGAAACCAGGAGAGAAATAAAAAAACTTCCTAGAGTCAAACAATAATGGAAGAACATCATACCATAACCTGTGTGACACAATGAAAGCAATGCTGAGGGATATGTATAGCTATGTAAGTGTACAGTAAAAAACAGGAATCCCAAGTAAACAATTTAATAATGCACCTCTGGGTCATAGAAAACCAAAAACAGTCTAAATGCAAAATCAGTAGAAGAAAAGAAATGGTAAAGATCAGAGCAGAAATTAGTGAAATTGAAACTCAAAAAAAAATTTCAGTCAGTCAAAGAGTTAGTTCTTTGAAATAAATAAAATTGATAGACCTCTAGGTAGACAAACCAAAAAAAAAAAAAAAAAAAAAAAAAAAAAAAAAAAAAAAAAAAAAAAAAAAAAAAAAAAAAAAAAAAAAAAAAAAAAAAAAAAAAAAAAAAAAAAAAAAAAAAAAAAAAAAAAAAAAAAAAAAAAAAAAAAAAAAAAAAAAAAAAAAAAAAAAAAAAAAAAAAAAAAAAAAAAAAAAA